>CABFPE010001079.1:99367-125306 GCA_900660155.1 Hofstenia miamia | reverse complement strand
ATTATTTTGATGAACAATAAATTCTTCGGAGTTTATTTAACTTTCATTTCTACTTTATCTGGTTTGATTACTTAGTTAAATGTACAGCTAGGCGAGTTGTGTTTAGTAGTGGCTGGAGTCCATCACGGGATCGATTCTAAGGGTCCTTGTGCCAGCTACGAAACTGCACTTAAGTTACGGTTAGGAGTTTTTCGATTCTCGCCTAGTCTGACCATCGATCACTACATGTATTTAATAATTAATGCCTGAAACGACTGGAAGGTCGACACCTAGGGATATATCTATATATTTAAATGTAGGAGACTCGACGATAATTGACCTGATAAATGACTTTGCATGTAGTACTAATAAATGTAGGTGTAGGAAACTGCAATATAGTTACTTAAATAATTAAGCCGATACTTTTTATGATAATGGCTAGTTATATTATCATTGTGCAGTTAGTGTCAACGCCCGGTTGCTTTATTGAATCAAAACAACAAACACTCTACAAACATTGAGTTTAAGTCAGTT
Organism: Hofstenia miamia; assembly: GCA_900660155.1. Lineage (NCBI taxonomy): Eukaryota > Metazoa > Xenacoelomorpha > Acoela > Hofsteniidae > Hofstenia > Hofstenia miamia. The sequence continues at coordinate 124,793 of CABFPE010001079.1, read as the reverse complement.
ACAACTTTTCTTGAGTGCACGCACTAAGCTAACGTAAGGTACACATAACTAATCCCAGTTGAGCTGAGGTGGTGCAGTGGACTCAACCATCGTTGTGGGAGAAGTGGAGTTGTATTGTGGAGATCGGCTTCGGGCAGTAGCCCACTAAAGAAGTAAAGAGGAAACATCTAACCACGTCGTCACCTAAACAGTGATAGTTAATACCGTCTTTGATTAACATAACTAGTTATTATTAGAAGATAGTTTAATGGTTCAACAACTTGGTAACACCACACCCGCGAATTACTAGGCGCTCATTAGCAGTAATAAGACACGGCGTAATAAGCCAGGTGGAGGATGTTACAGTATTCTAGACGGTGGTTCACGGATCCAGTTAACGGGTGAAGTGCATAGCCGGTGCTTACCTGAGAGGCTCTTAGGTTAGGTGTAGGAATAGGGGCTTTTACTCGTATTAGCTTTCCTATCGTTCGTTGTTCATGTTACAAGTATTATTACATTATGTTAGTAGATCTGTTGACATCAGGAAATATAGGAAATCACAAGACCTACTTGTATTATCTTGGATGTTGTTTATTACATATGATTACTAGTAGACTGACGGACTATTGATTCATCTTTTTTCCCGTGACCGTATTGATTGTTAAAGGGTATCTATCCCATCAAGCCTGTGTACTGTCAAAGAGGGAAAAGGTTGGATACCATTGTTAAATGCAACGAATCATGTAGTCAACATAAATAAAGAAAAACTAATTCTAAAAGGGAGAAGAGTGAAGACTGAAAAACAAATGGTTGACAAAGTGATTAATATTGTAACTGACGAAAAAACGCAGACATTTCAGATACCGGAGATTAAAGATGAACAATATCAACACCTCGATGAAAATGAAAGACAAGCATTGATAAAAATCCTGAAGAAACACAATAAGATATTTAATTTTGGTGAAATAAGTGTAGGAAAAGCTATTGGTGAAACACATAAAATTATTACTACGACGGATGAGCCAATAAGATTGCCCTGCAGAAGGGTGCCAGAAAATCTAAAAGAGAATTACAACACGATTTTGAACGAGTTGATAGACAACAAGATCATAAGGCCGAGTGAAAGTCCCTATGCGTCACCGACGGTGTTCGTTAAACAGGGTGACAAGTATAGGCTGTGTATAGACTTTAGGAAATTAAATGATGTGACAAAGAAGGATGCGTACCCATTACCGAGGATTGATGATATGATTTACGAGGCAACAAAAAATAAATACTTTACATGCATCGATCTGTGCAAGGCCTATTGGCAGGTTCCGATGGAACCAAAAGACATTGAAAAGACAGCATTTATAACGCCATACGGTCTATTCGAATGGATGTACATGGCGTTCGGACTTTGCAACGCACCGGCAACCTTTCAACGTTATGTTACAAAAGTTCTGAAGCAAGAGAATAAGAAAATGGATGAAGGAGTATGTGCGTATATAGACGACATACTAGTGGCAAGTAATACAATAGAGGAACATTTAGAAAAATTAAATAGAACATTAACAATTTTGTATAACGCCGGATTACGTGTCAATGGAAAAAAATGTGAGATTCTGAAAACAGAAGTAGTTTTCTTGGGGAGGCAAATCCAAAAAGGAAAGATCAAAATGAAGAACAACGCAAAGGAGATGATCCTTAACATTAAGAGTCCGAAAACTAAGAAAGATATACAAAGAATAATGGGCTTTATTAACTATTACGGGTCATTTATACCGAACATCGCTCAAAAAACGAATAAAATTACAACATTGCTAAAAAAGTCAAAACCATTTGAATGGTCTTGGAAAGAGGAAGAACAATTAGAAAATATAAAGAATGAACTCGCAAAATTGCCGTCATTGAACACACCCGATTATCAAGAAGAGTTCATATTGGATTGTGATGCAAGCACAGTGGCAATAGGAGCGTGTTTGGGTCAAATGAAGGATGGGAAGGAAGTCCCCATACAGTTTTTTAGTAGAAGATTGAAACCTAGCGAAGAAAATTATGGGTCGACGAAATTAGAGATGCTAGCCTTGGTAGAGAGTATTAAGAAATTTCGATACTTCTTAATTGGACAAAAGTTTAAGGTAAGAACAGATAATAGTGGATTGGCGTGGTTAAAGAAATTCTCTGGTGATAAGTCTTCGATTGTATCACGTTGGATAGAATATTTAAATGAATTCAGATTCACGATAGAGCATAGAAAAGGAAATTTACATAAGAATGCGGATTTTTGGACAGCTCTCCCGGAATATCAGAGGGACATTGAAAAACAAGAAGGAGAAAAGAAGAGATTTGATTTTTTACCTCACAATGAATATAAGGAGTTACCGGAAATTAATGCCGATAAGAAAGGGCAAGCAATAATGCCAATTGTGATAAAAGAAGAAATCGAAGAGAGCGAAATCATTCAAAAACAAAAAGTTGATATGATATTAGCGGAAATAAGAGAAAAAATTACGAATGCAGATAAACAATTAAGTAAACAAGCTAATAGCTACTACCAGAGGTATACTTGGAAAATCAATGATAATGGATTACTGTATGTAAGTGGAAAAATTTTAAGAATAGCAATCCCAGAGTATTATAAGAGGGAGCTAGTGAAGAAAATACATGAAAAAGGTCACATTGGAATCCTACAAACAGAGCAAACGTTTAATACAAGATTTATAACAACAGGAATACGGAAAGTGGTAGAAGATGTCATTAACAAGTGCGCGACATGTTTACTGAACAACAAAAGCCACTTCCCGCAACAAACAGCGCCGTTGGAAAAAATTACATCGACTGCACCAAATCAGATAGTACATGTGGATTTAGAAAAATTGTTGCAGGATGATGAAGGTTATCAATACATCCTAGTAATAGTCGATAATTTTACGAAATACACTAGGATGATCCCTCTAGATTCGACAACTGCAAAGAATGTAGCAGAAAAAATAATGAAAGAGTGGATACTGAAATTTGGACAAATGGAAGTAATAGTATCTGATCGAGGGGTGCAATTCGAAAGCAAATTGTTCGAGGAAATGGCGAAAATGTTGGAAATTATGACCGAAAAAACAACTGCGTATCACCCACAAGCAAACGGTGCAGTAGAGAGACTGAATAGAATGATGATCAAATTAATAAGAGTGTTAACATCAAGAGTTGGCGGAAGAGACTGGAGAGAGGTAATAGAAATGGTAGAATACTTCTATAACACTTCAGTACATTCTACGACAGGAGTAACACCATTTAAGGCAATGTATGGTAGGGAAGCTGCAACGCCAATATCAATGCAATATGAGAACTATGCAGAAAAACCGGATAATGAATACATTCGAAGAATTAAAAATCAGATGACGGGAATTCATGAAGCGATTTGTCACAACACAAAGAAATCTGCGATTAGACAGCAGAGAAATTTCAACAAGAAGATATATGGGAAACCACACAAAAAAGGTGACAGGGTTTATGCATATACTTTGTTGAGAACACATGATATAAATCAGGTGAGAAAATTAAAAACACAGTGGTCAGGGCCATTTATCATTGCACAAACACTACCAAATAACAATTATAAACTTAATGACGGTAGAATTTTACATTTTCAAAATTTGAAAAGGTCAACAAAAGACATTGACCAGGTCGAACTAGATAAAAATGCACAGTTTAAATTAATTGAAAATAATGATGGTGTATATAATGAGATGGATGATCTCGATAGCGTGGCAGAAGAAGAATTCCAGGAAGAATACAATCCCCCGCAGAGAGAGGATGAGAATGAAAGAAGAATAATGCCCCAGAGGGCTGTAAAAAATAAAAATAAATATGACCCTGAGATATGGGATATTAATTTAGTAACTTCATTTAGATTAGATAATGAAAAGAGCCGGCAGTCGATCACCATTGAAGAGCAGAAGAGTACGCAGGAGATCCCCGAAATCCGATCGTCAGTTAAAGGGCGTGACGAGGGGAGAGAACACTAACGGCGATGGTAGAAAAACTAGGTCTCCCAGATCCGATTGTCAGTTAAAGGGCATGACGATGGAGCATTGTTCACCTAGTAACAGAAGAAGAAGAGTGCGAAGGAAATCTCCTCAATCCGATTGTCACTTAAAGGGCATGAGGATGGAGAATACATCAGCAACAAATAAGAGAAGACGAATAAGAAGGAGGTCTCCGCAATCCGATTGTCAGCTAAAGGGCATGAGGATGGAGACAACGCCGAAAAGACCACCCTCAACCAAATGTCAATTAAAGGGCAGGCGGGTAAACGAGGGCCAACATCGAGATACCGATCGTCAATTAAAGGGCGTGAGGTTGGAGGAAAAATCGAGCTCGTCAATGGAACACTCCCCCACATCCAGCGGAACTCGAAGCCAATTAAAGGGCGGAGAGGATGCAGCTAAAATAACAGGTCCTTGCTTGCAGTTAAAGGCAGCAAGGACTGAAATCCGCGGTCAATACGTTGACCCGGATGTGCAAGACATTAGTGAAGACTCAGATATGGATACCTCGGAGCAGCCATCTACTAGCTCAATACCATCGACAAGCTATAGTTCACAACCGTTCTCTCACAGACAATCATCGACGACAACGAAATCCTCGAAATCTGAAGAGAGAGAGAGCAGGATGACAAAAATCGGAAAAGATAAAATTCATCCATATTTCATAGCCAACAGAAAAATCCGTTACAACTCACAAGATAACTTATCACCGGAGACGAAAAGGTTTCTACAACAGAACGTATCAACAAAAGAAACAGAAGCATCGGCAATACCTATTGTAATCGATAAACAGAATAGGCCAGTTTGCAATACGATCATTTCCTACTCCAGAAACATGAAAGAAGATTTTAACAGACCATACTTCAAAAGCACAACGCATATAACATTCGAAGAAATGTTCACACTGAAAGATGTTCAAAAACTTATAAAAAACAAAAACAAACTCATAGAAAAGTGTGAGCAGGTGAATTTGGACAGAGAGCACATGACGCTGATATATTTCATAAAGAAATTGGAAATAGCCTCTAAAAATCTTGAAATAAACATAGAAGAAACGTTAAAGTTTGCAAAGGAGCAGAAAGTAAAAGTCATTGTGATCGCGAGGACGCAAGCTGATGAAGAAATGCCGGAATTTTTGCATACATTAGAAGAAAAGATGGAAAACGTGTTTATAATGAACAAAAGTGGAGAGACTATTTCGGAAATGATTAGTATAGACTTGCAGATAAGTAGTATGGCGCCAGCGGAAAGAATAATGGTCGACTCAAAAATAGCGATTGATATGTATTACCAAGTCAGGACAATGGAAATACTGGGGATAACCGAAAATCTCGAAGAGATAGGAAACTTATACATAAAATGTAGTATGAGACAAACTCCGGAGCACCTGAAAAGTATAATGGAAGTATGGAAGGAAATGAAAACAGAAAAACCGATGCATGAAGAATGGCCTCTCATCGATATAAAGTCGCCTATAAAAAGTTATCACAAATCCGTAGAGATGACACTGTTAGAGATCAGGAAGGCATATGAAATGGATTCAAAAAGGAATTTCAGAAATATGATTTTCGAAGAAGTCAATGCACCCCACATTCGTGCACGAACGTCAATATGGATACTCAGCATAGCGTTGACAAACAATGAAAAATTAGTGCTGCCGATTCGGAAGAAGGAGAGGAAAAGTATGGCTAAAAACAAACGTTATGAGATAGCCATATCACCAATACCAAATAATATTAAGCAATGGCTGTTACAATATGTAGACATACTATCTTTGTCACCCACGAAAAAGATACAGCAGAAGTTTGAGAAATATTACGTACGGTTGTTAACGCAGCAACACACACTTGGGAGACCAAGCATAGTGGAACTCGCCAACAAAACTGGAATATGTCCTGCAGAGATAGACATAATTAATGACGAAGCAAAGAAATTTATGTGGGGAGCTACCTCTAACACGAAATTAAAAGCAATAAAGCAACAGCCATGGATGACAACCAGAAGTTTAATACGGAGAGAAAGTGTAAGCACGATAGAGACGATACAGAAAGTAGCAGAAAAACAAGTCAACAAAATCATTACAAATGAAATGAAAAAGTACGTGCGAGATTATCCTCAGTGCGCTTATACGAAGATAATTAAAAAGTCAGAAGTGATGCGCAAAGAAGGTGAGAATAGACCCATAGAAATTATAGAAATGGTAAGTAAATCACAGGAAGAAATGAAGATGGAAGAACTGCTGCTACAAACGAATACAATTGCGCTTACGCCAAACACTCAGAGAGAAATCGACAAAGTAAACCTGGAGAAATGGGGCGAAAAAGAACCGAGTGAAATATCATGGGTCGATACGGATGATGAGCGTCTGCTAGTAGAAATAACCGTACGGAGAGAAAAAACTGATAACATAGTACAGAGAATCTATGGTGAAGTCTACGAACGAGAAACTAAGTCTATGATAAAGATTTTATGTACCGAGGCCTTCACAAAACAAGAAGTAACACAGATGTTACAACCTAACAGTCAGCTAGCAGTCGACATTGAATGTATTACATCAAAATTGGTGATGAAGTCAGAAACCGCGAAAAATTTGATGAAACATGGATTAACAAATGCTTTCTGGGAGAGTATAAATACCAGCAAGAATAACTACCCCGCAACATTTGGCATGGCGACAACATCAAATATGGATGGATCATATGAGAACATTGAAAAGCAAACGTTAACTACATTGTTAAAGTGCACACCACCTCCGACGATTTCGATACCAATGCTACTACCTACGTGGCGGTTGAAAAAGAAGAAACCAGTGAAAGCCTTTTTGCATGAAGAAAACACATACGTAAACAAGCTAGAAGACGCTGAACGGATCGTGAGAGATGAAAGATACAAGAGATCGAAAGAAATTCTAAGCAAAAATGACAATAAAGAGAGAGTGTTCATCGAAGGCGCTGTAACTCCATATGATCTATATAGTGAAGGCGAGCCGATACACAGACAAATTGGGAAAGTTCGAAAAGAGATTGAGAAAAGGAACACGAAGACAGTAATTCTTTTCTCTGGAATCAATGATATCGTCTGGGGAGAACTATGGAGCTCTGAATACCGGTATTACGATGTCATGCGTAGAGTAGAGATTATAACGATGATACGTTTGGGAAAAAACGATCCAGAGCAGATAACACGAGAAGAAATCCGAAACAATATCAGTGCGTTTTACGATGAAGCATCGATTTCAAAATCTCTAAGATCAACTTACGAATTCTTTTACCCAGAAACAACAGTACGTCCAGAATTATCACATACGAGCAGGGTAGATGCTATGATGACTTTAATGATAGCAATTAAAGGCTTGAAATTATACGAAAAATTCTATGAAGAATTTAATAGCAAACTCAACGAGTTGAGAAGTATGTGTACAATATCGAACAAATTGAGGAACCCAATGTTCTTAAGACACAAGAAACTGGTTACAACGGAGAAAGAAGTTGTGTTAAAATTAACTAAGAATGAAAAATTCGAGAAAACGGAATGGGAGATGCAAGACGCTAATGACATGATTAAACAAGCGGTTGAGATGGTCCATGGTGAAAGAGTCGTAATTCTTAATTAGCTGTGCTGGAGGGGGAGTGTAACATAATCGTAATCTGAGCATATGTGGTCAAATTGAGAAAAAGAAGAAGAAACCAAGACTAAATATTAAAATAAAATATTAATTGTAAAACATATGCATAAGATTAATTAGTTATTTTTTGTAAATTTATAGTGCAGTATTTTTGATATTAATTATTTGATTTGGCAAAACGGCACTAGACTAGATCGCTACTGCTAATTAAGGCAGAACTGCGTCATCGGCAGACGAATAGAAATTCTAACGTTCGAAATTGTAAACAACTGAAATCAGCAGGTACTGGTTAAATATTTGATTGTTGTTAATTCTTTTACTATAAAAATTGTGTAATCAATCATTTTGTTGATGAATCTAATTTATTGGATTTACTTTACTTCTTTTGTATCAGGTTATTTTAATTAATACAATGGAAAGCTAAACGTTCGAGCTCTCGGGTATTCTAGACGGTGGTTCACGGATCCAGTTAACGGGTGAAGTGCATAGCCGGTGCTTACCCGAGAGGCTCTTAGGTTAGGTGTAGGAATAGGGGCTTTTACTCGTATTAGCTTTCCTATTGTTCGTTGTTCATGTTACAAGTCTTTATTACATTATGTTATTAAATTCATTTACATCAGGAAAAATAGGAAATCACAAGACCTACTTGTATTATCTTGGATGTTGTTTATTACATATGATTACTAGTAGACTGACGGACTATCAATTCATCTTTTTCCCCGTGACCGTATTGATTGTTCACATGTATACTACGCTAGCATGTAACTATTTATATGTAAGGTTATTATATGTACGAACTAATAACAAGCTATTGCATCCCGGTTGCGAGACTCCTTTATTAAAGCAACTCATTGATAACAAGAACAATCAATACATTAAATTAGTAAGGTATCACACACTATCACAATTGTCTCCACGCACACTATTCCATTACACTGAGTCATCTGAATTGTGGTTGGTGTCTCTATCGATGTGCCAGTATCGCATGGAAATATTTGTTGTAGCATGATTCTTCAATTCCTCTTTTGTGCTTTGCTGCAGGTCGGGTAAGCGTACCCTGTACTTTGTACACCCCATCTTGTGTCTTGGATCTAAAGCAACAGTCGTTAGTTTCGTGTTAGTTAATCAGATAATCAGATAATAAGTTAACGGCTGAACAAAAGAACTAAAAGAAGAAAGGTGGAACTGGAGTCCGGCACCTACCATACTATCAGAGGAGGGAACAATTGTCACAGCAACTCCTAAATTACATTAATAAGTAGCAGTATGAAGGTTGGCGAGATTCTACAATAAGCATAATAAAATATTCAACTTCAGAGAGATCTGTTTGGGAAAAGCAATCAGAGAAACACACAAAATAATCACTACAATGGATGAACCAATTAGATTACCCTGCAGAAGAGTAGCAGAAAATCTGAAAGAGAAATACAATACAATTTTAAATGAGCTCATTGATAATAAAATCATAAGGCTCAGTGAAAGTCCTTTTGCATCACCAACAGTGTTCATAAAACAGGGAGAAAAATACAGGCTGTGCATAGATTTCAGGAAATTGAATGATGTGACTAAAAAAGATGCTTATCCATTACCACAAATAGATGATATGATCTATGAAGTGACAAAAAACAAATACTTCACATGTATCAACTTATGCAAAGCATATTGGCAGGTGCCAATGGAGCCTAAGGACATTGAAAGAACAGTGTTTATAACTCCCTACGGTTTGTTTGAGTGGATGTATATGGCGTTTGGACTTTGTAATGCACCAGCAACGTTTCAACAGTATGTAATGAAAGTCTTGAAACAAAAGAATAAGAAAATGGAAGAGGGAGTATGTGCATACATAGACGACATACTAATCGGGAGTAAGACAGTAGATGAGCATTTAGAAAAGTTAGACAGAACATTAACAATTCTCTATAATGCTGGATTAAGAGTGAACAGCAAGAAATGTGAAATTTTAAAGACCGAAGTAGTATTTTTGGGAAGAAGGATACAACAAGGCGAGATCAAAATGAAAAATAATGTGAAGGAAATGATTTTAAATATAAAAAGCCTGAAAACAAAGAAGGATATACAAAGAATAATGGGGTTTATCAACTATTATGGATCATTAATACCAAACATAACTCAAAAAATGACTAGAATAACAGCATTACTTAAAAAATCTAAACCCTTTGAATGGACATGGAGAGAAGAAGAACAGTTAGAAAACATTAAAAATGAACTTGCTAAAATGCCTTTGTTAAATACACCTGACTATGAAGAAGAATTTATATTGGACTGCGATGCGAGTAATGTTACGATAGGAGCTTGTTTGGGACAGATGAGAAATGGTAGGGAAGTACCTATACAATTCCTTAGCCAGCAACTAAAAACAAGTGAAGAAAATTATGGGTCAACAAAGTTAGAAATGTTGGCATTGGTAGAAAGCATAAAGAAATTTAGATACTAATAGTTGCTTAGCATGGCTCAAGAAATTTTTGGGAGACAAATCATCAATTGTGTCAAGGTGGATAGAATATTTAAATGAATTTAGATTTACAATCAAACATAGGAAAGGCACATTACACAAAAATGCTGACTTCTGGACTGCACTGCTGGAATACCAAAGAGACATAGAGAAGCAAGAAGGAGAAAAGAAGAAATTCGATTTTTTGCCACATAATGAATACAATGAATTACCAGATATTAATGCAGATAAAAAGGGTCAAGCGATAATGTCCATTACAATTAAAGAGGAAATCAATGAGAGTGAAATTGTCGAAAAACAGAAAATAGATATAGTAATGACAGAGATAAGAGGAAAATTGGAAAATTGCAATAAACAACTGAGCAAGGAAGCAAATAGCTATTTCCAGAGATACACATGGAAAATAAACCAAAATGGGTTACTATATGTGCATGGAAAAACACTAAGAATAGTGATCCCGGAATATTATAAAAGGGAATTGGTAAGAAAAATTCATGAAAAAGGGCACATTGGAATAATCCAAACTGAACAAACGTTTAACGCANGCATGATTCTTCAATTCCTCTTTTGTGCTTTGCTGCAGGTCGGGTAAGCGTACCCTGTACTTTGTACACTCCGTCTTGTGTCTTGGATCTAAAGTAACAGTCGTTAGTTTCGTGTTAATGTTAGTTAATCAGATAGTGATATAATAAGTTAACGGCTGAACGAAAGAACTGAAAGAAGAAAGATGGAGAATGGAGTCCGGCACCTACTGTACTATCAGAGGAGGGAACAATTGTTACAGCAACTCCTAAATTGAGTTAATAATTAATAGTATGAAGGTTGGCGAGATTCTACAAAGGCCAACCCTAGAAACATATATGCTACTAAAACTTATAACTGTTCAACATAAAATAATAATCTGCAATTTCTTTGATTTTTATTTATTTCTTTAAAGATTTTTTAAGATAAAAATTTATATTCTTTAAAGATCTGTAATTTATTTAATTTTATACAAGAATTGCGTATCCTTAAAGATCTTGAAGTAAAAAATTACTTTTCTTTAAAGATCTGCAATTTCTTCAAAGATTTTAATTTAAATTGAAGTTTCTTCAAAGTTTTTAAAGATTTTTCAACTAGGGGAAACCTCATAAGCATTATATATTGGTTGGTCCAAATACATTGTAAATTCATTCAATCCCTCAGAGTAACATATCCTAGCCTTCAAACATTTTTTAGATAATAATGTTACAATAACCATTACGTATACCACCTGTCTATGAGTTTGTTACCAGCTCAGTGAACTTGCAATGTTATGTGTGTAATATATTATTATCAAAATAAATTTATAAGTAGTACATGCGTTTTTTATCAAATAGAAGTTTTAGATAATTTTATTAAGACCATTTCCACACAAAAAATCGTTAATAAACAGTAATTTAGTAAACACAAGCACCTCTGGTATTTTAATTAAAAAAATATAAGCACAAAATATACAATGAGCACCACAGAGCAGAGATGTTCCCTGTAATCTTGTTTTTCTATCACCCTCATAAACGCAAAATTCTGGATAGGCTGTTTGACAATATTGTTCAATCTCTGGATAATATTTTAAGGGATGTCCAAGTGAGTCATTGAAAATTAAGTCACCATTATCATCTCGTATAATCAACAGCTAATGTGTACCATGGTGATTATGAGGGCTTGCATTTGTAATTAGAAATGAGCCTTTAACAAAGAATGTACACCAAAAAATCAAGTGGAGTGAGAGAATTTGTAAATATGTCAAATCTCATCAGCATCCATTAGATATTTAAATAATTGTAGAGTTTGCAATGCTTGAATTTGACGTAGACCCAAAACAATAAAAATGGTATGTGACCCAAATTTGGTTAATTATACCAAAAACTGTAAAATATCAAATATCCATTGTCAATTCCATATTCTCTTTTAACAAAGCTATAGCTATTCTGGTAAATTGCATGTATTCTAAACAGTTTTGACCAATTCAAAAGCAAGTGTAGCACTGAATTATCAATTCCAATCAATCCATCAAGATTCATTTGCAAAACTTTTTCAATACCAACATTGTGTATACTGCGTTTCTGTAATAGATAGTTTGTTACATTTGCAAACTTTAAATGTGGGTCTTTGGTAAAGTGAATATGATCTTCCACTGCTCGAATTTTTCAAGTTTCAACATCTTGCTACAATACAATGATTTGCAAAAGACATTTCTTATCGCTTTATAACTTTCACTGTTTATCAATATAGACTTTGGAATTGGTTTCCCCCAAAACAATAACTTCCATTGATTCAGTGAGTGAGTTAAACATATATTTGCACTGCACAATTCAGGATTCAAAACCTTGTTGTTGGCGTAGGGTATTCTGCCACCATTATTATTTATTCCCAGAGTCTTTATTGATTGATAATATGCCTATGTATAGTTGTCATCTCCAACTAACATGGGGTTGTATGCAATATTTGATTACCTGCAGATTATAGTAACTTTACAGAACCCTCTAAGTTTATATGAAAACGCATTTTCAAACATCACCCCTGTAAACTGATGATTTGGAACAATTGCCAAGGCAATTCTTCTAATGGATTCATTGGAAAAACCATTTTCTCTAGTAAGCGTGTTCTGTTTAGATGGAATTATAAATTTAAATGTAAGAATTCTTCTAAAGTGGTATGTAGCAGGAATTTTCAATAGTGTTTTTTCAATTTCCAATGCATGCTTTCTTTGACTCTGAGCTTTCTTAGAGTTAAGAAAGCGCCTGCAATTTGCATTTTGTAATTTATATCTCCATTTGAAGTTTTAGGAAAAACCATCTTGTGATCCTAAAAGCTTAAGCAGAATATCAACATGAGTATTAGTAATTTTTCATATTTGAAAAAATCAATTGCGAAAAGGTCATAGAAGCTTGCCACCTGGCTTTCCCTGGTTAGCACTCTATGTCTAAACTGACCATCTTTTTCATCACAATCTTTCATCCATTTATCAGGGTGTTTTTCATAATAATACCCACTTGATGTTAATATTGAAGTTTTGTTGGCTGCAGTTTTTGTTTATTGGTGATCATAATCATATGAGGCCATACCACATCACTTGTATGTAGTAAAACACCATTTGCATATAAACTGTAATCACTAAGCAATTCGTGTAAGGCTATGCAAACTAGATCTTGTTTTGTATCATCTGCATTATCCCAAACTAGGTTCCAAACATCACTTTTGCATACAATTTTCACTGACAAACCAAGATCTATACTCTGCAAAACAAGGTACTCATTTTGCTCTGACCTGAAAATTAAATTCATTGAGTGGTCCATTAAAACAGGAATTTGGGAAATATTCCTGTGTACTGCCTCCATTAAAGTTTATCAACACCTTATCAAATTCAAAAATATCTAAACAAGAATGAGTGAACTTGGTCATGGCAAGTATCAAACTAATATCAACTATCAATGTGTTCAACTATTTGTAGCAAATTCTTAAAAAAAAGTTTTCTTTATGATGGGTTTCTTTTTCACTATGAGTGGACTAGGTTCATGTTGTTTTTTGCTGCGGAAACTGTAAATTGTTTAATTCCACATTTTGTTTTAATTGTTTTTGTTATCCTACCTGGCTCAAAGAAGCCATTACTGCTTTGTTCACAATTCCTACATTGTTTATTAAGTTGATTCCTGACTGTTTTTCTCACTACATTCGTAATTCTATGTTTTAAAACTTTTTTCACATTTTCACCAGTGACTATGTCATTTAAACCTGAAAGTGATTCATCCAAAATCTCATTACCAATATTACTTAATACATTTTTCAAGGGCAGAATCATTTTCAATGCTAGTGGTATAGCAATTTGTCCAAGTGTAGTAATTACTCCAAAGCCTTTCTGAATAGTTTCTAGCATTCGCCTGTTCACTATAATATTGCTCCATACTGAATGATTTAACAATTACATGTATAGGCTATTTATACTATTCTATTCTTGTCCATGTATGCTTCCTAATTACCCTAGTTGATTCCCATTGGTAGAATTTCCCCTCAATTATTTCACCACTTTCACTACTATTTGACTTTAGTTCATATGTGATGGAGATCATGGGAAGCACTTTGTTAACTTTAAAAATCTCATTTTGAAATTGCAGTGAATAGCCTTTTCAAAATGAGTAATCAGATTCTGTGTGTCTTATGTCTGAAGACTAAAATAAACATGGAGTGATTCATCCACTGATTTATGTCAAAAAGTGCTAGTGGCAGATATTGGTTTGTAAAATTTATCAAATCAGTTTTATTAGCAGGTTGTTTCTTTTTATTCTTTTCCTTCTTTTTGTTTGATCTTAGTTGCTTTTGCGATTTTAATTGGATTATGCTATATTAGCATGTGAACACACTTTTGTAGTTAGGTTACCAACTGCACAACTTAAAGATTACAAAATGAAAACAATTAATGTAAAGGAAGAGATATTATCAACAAATGATGAAGATAGTAACAATGATATAATAACATTCAAATTGGCAAAAGATGTGCACCTACATCAAAAATATTAATTATTGGAAAATGTATACAATCAAAACCAAGGACCTATTACAATGGAGATAATGCCATATGAGCAGACAGGAATCAATACAAAAAGAATATCCTTACCATCAAGCTTGTGTATAGTAAATGAGGTTAGAGGCATTATACCAATACTAAATGCAACTAACAAATTAGTAAACATGAAAACAGAGACTGTAAAAATGTACAGAAAAAAATTATCTCAAACATACAAGTGATTGAGAAAAGTATCAACCTAATACAAAACGAAGAGTGTAAGATGCCAGAAGTTAATATGATCAAGAGTATGAACACTTAAATGAAAATGAAAGAGAAAAATTAAAATGCAGCGCCTACTGTATTTTTTAAACAAGGGAAAACTGTACATTTTTAAAGCAATTATTTTTTCTACAACAGCTTTAATTATATAATAATAATTAAAGCACAAACTGATTATGCTCTTATTTTAGGAATCCGCAAAATTCCAAATAAACCTGCAACCTGATTAACTAAATTAAGTAACATGTAGTACTGAAGTACCAAAAATACAATCAATATTATATTTTTCACTTTTAAATTTTTGAGAAATGTTAATTCATAATAAAAAGTGAGTATCAAAGCAAATAATGATCCAATAAAATATATATTAAATTATTTACACCTGTCACCTGTCTTAATTATTTTGAAAACAAAATCAAAATTTCATGGAATATTGCACCACTCCACACAAATCTTGTCAATTGAAATAGGGCCTGCAAATTTTAAAAGGCTTAAGCTACATTGAATCATTTGAAGCAAAGGTAATTTTCATGATAGTTAAGATAATTGAAATTAATTTGCAGGCACTTAGCAATAAAAAATATTCTAATTACAAAATTAATTTATTTAATCCTTATGATTTCACACTATTCTTAGTGCTTCTGCAACATTGTTTTTCACATGAAATCATCAAATTTTGCTGTCCTCGGTTATAAAATTTACTGAATTAAGGAGAGACATTTATTAGAAAAATCACTGAATATGACTTTTCTAATAAATCGCAATTCTCTGAAATAATTTTTATTCAATGTCAAATCTTGGCTATGAGACGATATGTATGAATGGAAGCAGGATTTGTTCCTGGTTTGCATGCAGTTACATGCTAACACAATATTTCCCACACTTACATTCTTCATATTCCCAATATAATTTGGAATAATGTTGTGAAAACCATATTCTACTTTGCTATGAACCAATAAGTCATCACATTGGACAGTACATGCACTACAATTTGTGAGTTTTGGTCTTTCTTTGATAAGCAAATCATACAAATTGCAAACATCGAGACTTGATTTTGAGTTTATATAATTTGGTATAAATTTCTTGATTTTATTTAAATATTTGAACGAGCATCTATTGGACGTTAAATTTGCTTCAATTTCTTTGGTTGCACTTTTCTTTATTTTTTCAATTTCTTGAACCAATTTTTCATGAGATGCATTGGCTATTTGAATAATTTGCGTATATCTTGTTGTAGCATGCCTAAGTAATTTTTCAAGTTCGTTTTCCAATACTGCTTTTGCCTTAAGGTTATCTATGAAGTGTCTTTCAATGTGGAATAATTCTTTGGCATTGGCATCCACAATATCCTTAATTTTATTTTTACAAAATTTCGCATGTTCTTCAATTGGACACTGCAGATGATCACTATGATCATAAAAAGCGCACAAGACACATATATAAATCTGACACTTTTCATTTTTACAGTAGATTTCAAAGCTTTTATTATGTTTTTCACAAATTGGTACCTTTTTCAGCTTTATATCTTTAGTTTTACGTTTCTCCATGGTAAACCTTACAAATTGTTCAAAACGAAAATCTTTTTGGCAACTGCTAACTTGAAATGGAGCTTGACATTTTGGGCAAAAATGTCTCTTACTACTGAAAAGGTCGAGACACTTCTTACATAATGAATGATGACAAGGCAAAATATATGGATTGATAAAGTCTTGGAGACAAATTGGGCATTCCGAGTAATCAGCAACTTCCTTATCTATCTAAACAAATCATTAAGGTCTAAATTAAATAAATTCATAACAATTAACTTATAATGAAAAATTCCAAATCTTGGAATTCTTAGATCCAATTTTATTGACATAATTTGATAATATATTTTGAATTTCAGTATTAACAATAGAACTACACAGGAAAATTATTTACCAAAAACGTTCAACACCGGTCAACATGATTGGTACTAATATAGGTCACTAAAATCTATAAACTATAAACAATGTTAGCATTTGCAGTGTGCCGGTAACATAATTTACCACCGCATCCACCTGCAGTTAATTTTACATTACCTTTATCCGTAGTAATCACACTTGTTCCTGTGCCCGCGATATGTGTATACAATTAATTACAAAAAAAATGAACAAAGTCTATGATGTATTCCTGAAAATGTGTAACAATAATAAAATGAATCTATAGTAAATTTCCAAGAATTACCAAAAGCAGGGATGACCATATTTATAATTTGTTTAAAAATTCTGTTAAAAGAATGGTTAAAAACTTCAAAACCTGTTAGCAGGTCTGTTCAAAAGACCTGTATTATTATTACTAGTTGTGTAAGCTAGTGAAGTTGCATGAAATTTACCCTTTAATGATGAAAAAAATTCTTTAAAAGCATCACTTTTTTCACAAAAACCATCTTAGCTACAATGAATTTCGAACGAGAATTTTGGCAATATACAGTGCACTTCTTGCTTCAACATAATTTAGTAATAAACAGACTTTTCAGAGCTGAAATTTCCAATCTCAGCTCGTTTCTTCTCGGCTTGGCTAGGCTCTTCTCTGCTTGGCTTGGCTTTGTTTAACAAATCAGTTAAATAAAATTGTTCCAGTATCTGTTAAATGGATCTGTTAAATTTTATAATATGGTCAAAATGTTGGACATGAGAGGGGTATATCCGCGAAGAGAACTATCAGATTGTATTCGTCATGATCTTGTTAAAGTGCAATCAAATTAAAGGAAGGTTAAAATCTCTAAAGTGGATTTCTAGACATAGTAAACTTAGTAAGAGTAATACCTTATTCTTTTGACTGAAAGGTATGAACTGGCGCTTGTCTTAGTTCAAAATGCCCTAAAATAAACAATGCTGTAACACTTTTCAATTTCAGATATTGTTTTTCAAAGATTGGATTTCTCAATGGTTTTATTTTGATATTTTATTAGCATAAAATCAATAAGGATAATTATCTATGCACTAATCATGTCGGAGAATTTTTTCATTCTATTGATAGCTTTGTTCATGGTGAGAACATGATGATATCATTCGGAACAAATCTCTTAACATTCAATACAGTATTTGCATAATTTCATTCCCACTGAGGGTCGTTTTTAGCATATGATTTTTCGCTATAATATGGATTCATGTGTTGAACTACAATCTGAAGATGACTAAACAATTATTTTCTATAACATTTCCAAATAAACTGCTAGTACAATCCATGGAATCACCTCCATCTACAGTTTACTTAAGAATATTCAATGCCGACAGTGGTTGTACATTACTAAGAAGAAGTTATAATGATAATTCCATTGTATTTCTTAAAATAAAGCTCATCTAGCAAGTATTTTGAAAAATTACAAAACTTCCTGCAATCTCAGAAAAAATCAATAAATTTTCTAGCAAATAAATTTGTTATTATAAAAATAGAAATTTAATTTCATATTTTCTAGATATTATTTTCTTATTTCGAAAAAGATTTTGAAATCAATAATGATATATAGGAAAAATTTATGTGAAATTGCAACATGGAATCTCAAAGTGCATAACACTTAGTATAATTTTCTTTCAATATTCATTCAAACAATGTATTTGTACATTAAATGATAAGATCGTTGCTTAATTAAATTTCTGAAATCCAAATTTACATGTAAATTGTTAGCATTTATTTGCAAAGAAGAAATTTTCACTTTACGTTGTCTTTTCTGCTTTTACTGAAATAACTTACCATTCCTGTTTGTGGTGATTGCTTTTGCTTAGTAATAAAATGAATAATGTAAGCATTCTATTTATAGTAATCCTGGATATATAAAATTACTGTAATAATGTACTTCTTTGAAAAGTACAACAATTAGTTTTGCAATGTGCTAAGAGATGACATAATTAAAAAAACAGATAAAAAATTGCTTGCAAAATTTGAAACTCAGGTCTCATGGTAATATTGGTTCTGCTTGGGTCATTGAAAGACATTATGCATGCACTATTAGAGGCAGTGGTGTTGCCAAGGGAATTAGGGAACGTAAATTTTAGACACATTCAATACGTTTATTTTCAAAGTTGCTGGGGAATGGTGTGTGATCAAACATTCAAGTTAAATCTTTAGCATTTTTTGAAAAAAAAATCAATTGATATCAATATTATCAACAGACTTCATTAAAACGATAAAACTGAACAGTAGTTTAATTTATTTGCTAAAATAAGTTGTTCATGTATGTGTTTGATTTCTTAATCAAGCAATTTAAGAATTATATGAACATTTTGAGACTCTAAACCCCCAACTGTAACTGGGTACAATTTCAACTTTAGGAATTTTGTAATAGAAATTAACAAATTGATGACAAAATTACTATAAGTTTGGAGGATGTAGCAGGTGAAGGACAAACATTTAATGATGATTGGCTTTATCATTTTACGACATGATGATGTTACCTGGAATATTATGCTACTTAATTCTTGAATCAATGTCTATATATTAAGTGAATTGTATTGCGTATAATACAGAATGATTTTTGCTGATTGGATCTATGTTAATCTTTAATAACTCCCTAATTTTTGGGTGGATTTAAGAGAGCAAAACACAAAGAAAATATTGAAAAATACTAGTTTTACTTTTTCATGTCTCAATTATAATATTTTCCATGCAATGCCTTCTTGAACAAAAACAATAATTGGCCCTTATTTAACAAAGTGTTTATCAATGTATTGGTGAAACTAATAAAATGTTTAAAAAACATTAAAATAACACATTGCTTTACAGTAAGATTTCAAGTCTAGGTTCAAGTCAGTTTCTTCCATGAAAGAAAAAAACGGATTTTACTACCCACCAAAATGACAACCGGGGAAAAAAGAACAACTCATCTTCATGATAACGTACCGGTATATCGCAAATTCAAGAATTACAATAATAACCCAACAAAATTTCAAGAAGATGGCTAGAATTCCAATTGACGACTGAGACTTCTGCATGTGCATTTTTCGGGTAATGGCCATCTCGATCACCGAGACTATCAACTTTAGATATTTTTATTTGGGTCAAAAGCCGATAAATAAAAACCAAATTACGGCAGAAATCCAAACAGAAATTCAGAACTCACCTGTGCAGTGATGAGAAGTTTACAAATTCGCTCCAATTCTTGTTTGCGATCAGAAGGGCAGCACATGAATAATGTCTTAGATATATTTAAAATTAGAAAAATCACTTTGTAAGATTTTAATGAGGAAATAAATTTTATTTCCTTCAGATATATAGTATCCTATATAGGTCTGTGATTCCCATCCCCAATCATCTTGAAAAGCTATCGACGTCTTTGCTTGTAGCAGTTATTATATTTTCTGTCAATCTTTTAGATTTCAGTATAAAAACATTTNATAATGTCTTAGATATATTTAAAATTAGAAAAATCACTTTGTAAGATTTTAATGAGGAAATAAATTTTATTTCCTTCAGATATATAGTATCCTATATAGGTCTGTGATTCCCATCCCCAATCATCTTGAAAAGCTTTGCTTGTAGCAGTTATTATATTTTCTGTCAATCTTTTAGATTTCAGTATAAAAACATTTACTTTTAGTATTGTTTATCTATTTTTTACACTTTATTTTATTTTATGTTCTTTTATTAAACGTGTTAGTATAGTATCAATTGGTCATAAAGCAAACCTCTGTAAAAAATATTGAAATTGGGATACACTTTCAAATAACATTAGGTTGGGTGAGACTGAATAATATTTCTGTAAACCTTGGGTTGTTGGGTTAAGATTCACTAGTCGAATTTTGAGTTGGTTTGGGTCACAAATCTCGAATCCTTTACAGCTCTGGAGTAGATAGATAGATATTTCGAAGAGGTAGATTGAATAACTTGTAAGAATTAAAATTATCGAAAAATGACCAATAATCATATAAATACGTTCGGAGCTGCATGCCTGAACCCAGTCCGTGCCCACAAACTTTTGTCCGTACCCCATTCGGCTCTTACCCACGTAAATATTCATGGCAATTAGAATTTATTATGCAATCCTTGCTTTTCATTTATTAATTTACGATAAACTTTGGTAAATATACATATTAGAAATAGAATATAATGCCTTACATTTAGAATGAAAAATTTGCTAGAAAATTGCATTCTTTTAAATTTAGAGTATGATAGACTGATATTTTAGTGTTGGCATTCACGTTTAGTTAACTACTAGGGGATTGAAAAAATAAATAATCTAGTATTTTCGAACCCATACCCATAGAATATTTTAATAGAAAACCTTAGTTCCTGTCAATAATAAATTTTTAAAATCCTGGAATTAAAACTCACTAGTTTATTAAGCAAACTATTTCAAATGGAGTGCCATGGTTTTTGGATTTCTTCTCTGATCATAAAAATGCAACTACAGGCTTGAATTTTTTATATAGTAATGGGGTAGCATTCACTGCTGAAATTGACCAATGCAGTTCATTAAATGTCTTCAATCAGTAATAAACATTATTCTCTCTAAGTAAGAGTGTGAAATTTGAAAACGTTTTTCACATTTTGCTTGACAACTTACGGGCAGGGCGCTATTTTCTTTTGCTGTTATGGTCTACATCAAAATTGGTCCATCAGTATCCAATAATATTCTTGTCACCCACAGTATTGAAAGTTGGAGCTAGAGATGCGGTGGTTAGCAGTAAAATTCAAACAACAAGCGTTGGCATAAAAGTTATACAGATAACTTGTTTTGGTCTAAGATGTAAAATCTCTAAAAATTTCTCAAAAAACTCCTTTTAATGGAAAACTACGAGATTTCAAATATAAAATATTAAAACAATTTTTTACATATATTTGAAAACTTGATACTACCCTAATAATTTGAACAAAGTTACAAAACACCTAAGAAATTGTATTTAAGCTTTTTTATGAATGATCCAAACCCTAAAAAACAATTCAGAAATATCTATTTTTTCTTACGAAACTTAAAATCGCCATTACATTTATTGTGGTGGTTTGCGTTGAAAAAATTGACACTGCAGTTGTTAGCGGTGAAGTTTTTCTCTATGGTGCAAATAATTTTACAAACCCTCTATTGCACTCATCTCTAGTTGAAACCATGACTTGATTTTTCGGCACAAGCACGACATGAAAAGAGATAGTTGGGCAGGTGACGGCACAGTATGACACTGTACGGCACGAAATTTAAACAATTTCAAAAGTGAGCCTGATACGGCAAGAAAATCTATACATTTTTTCGTTGAAAGTAAAATGCATTTTAGATTGAACAATTTTTTGAATAGTTTAAGAAATTGTTCAAGAACAAAGCGTTCGATGATTTGAATATGCAAAATGATAGAATTAGAAAATCAAAGTAACAACTATATTTAATGCAGATTTTAATGAGGCACGAGCTCTGAACAGACACACGATTTTTTCTCTAACAATAGGCACGGTGCGGTACGAAATTAATCTCCCTAAAAAGGCCGAATATATTCTTCCAAAAGTTCGAAACTGAACAACGGTGCAAAGGCAACCCTTTATTCAGGCATTTGAGCACATAATATATGTATATATATATATATATATATATATATATAGATATATATATATATATAAATTATTAAGAAAAAGATTTAAATAATCGATGCAAGTTTAACATCATCCTAAATTAGGCCTATTTTTACATCATTACAAACAGATAATATATATAAGAACAAAGATGGAATCCAAGAATGCTTAGTTTCATCTATCATTTACAAATATACTTGTGATAGCTGTAACAAGCTGTACATTGGTGAAACTAAGCGACATTTTGACATTCACATTAAAGAACATCTTAACGAGCACCTTGAAACAGAAATATTCAATCACCATCATGAATTAAAGAAAGAAAATTTTGAAATAGCCATGAAAACAACACACACTAAGATCTGTGAGGCTCTATTAACCTTCTAATTACAGTGGTGTCGCTAGCGACCGCAAAGCAGATTTCAAATGTCAATAGTTGTGTTCTAAATATTTTTATGGAATCAAAAGTTCAGTGATAAAAATGGTATGCATATTTTCTCTAGTTTTTGGCAAAATAATTTTAAATCCAGTAGTAATAAAGTATTTAGAATGAATATCATTATGTACCAATCGATTTATTAGCGACCCCAACATAGCATTATATAAATATTTTGATTTAAATTGTCTTTTTGTAGCCGTATATGTATTATATGTACATATATGTACATACATGTATCATAGTGAAGCTAAATTTGATTAAACTTTTATATCAAAGCGTGGTACAACTAACAAGAGCAGACATTATAAACCGTTGAAATACCTACAATATTAGTTGAAATGTTGCTATCTAAAAAAAGTTGTTACAGCTGCCTGTCATTATTACCGTTTCAATCCCAATCACTGACAATAGCTGATGCAGTCACCTTCCAATATGTATGAAACTAACAGTGACATATACATAACGTCAAGAAGGAATACATTTAGAGAAGACAATAAATTGGCTGCAATAAAATATAAAATGTCCAGGCAGTTCCAGACACTAAAGGCAGTTACTTTAAATTTACAGGCAATTTCAGATTTCCAAGCAGCACGGACACGTCTGAAATAAATGAATAAATTTAACAAACAAATGAAATTCAAAACTAACCCATATGACAACAGACTACATTTGTAAAGTAAAGTTTTATTTATGCATATAGCATTAACTTTAATGAAATCTTATAGATTCAGTGGAAAACCTACAATCCAAATAACTATTGAACAACTGATTTTAATATTGTCTAGACTCTAGATACAATTTCAATAAACATTTTAGAATTTTATTCTTAAATCGGATAAAATTAGATACTTACCTCCATGTTCAATTGGAGTTAACGTAATTTATTTCTTAGAAATGTATGAGCAGGTGTAATGCTAGACAATTAACAACGAAAAATATTTTCAATT
This sequence comes from Hofstenia miamia, assembly GCA_900660155.1. Classification (NCBI taxonomy): domain Eukaryota; kingdom Metazoa; phylum Xenacoelomorpha; order Acoela; family Hofsteniidae; genus Hofstenia; species Hofstenia miamia. Next base: position 100,986 of record CABFPE010001079.1, on the reverse strand, counting down.
CAATAGGAACGCATGATGAGTAGTTTGTTAATGCAATATAAATCACGATATATATATATATATATATATATATATAGGCTATAATGTAATGTATCCACGTTTTACTTCCTGTACACAGCACAAAGTGCCATGTAAAAATGAAAGTTGGAAAATTACTATAGAAACACTACTATAGGAAACGGGGGAGAGTTCCATTATTAATGTATTTAAGTGATGCTGGTAGAAAGGCTTTGCTCCGTCGTACATTCTTTTTCTAGGTGTATTGTTTAAAAGATTTGTTGAATAACCGTTCATGCTATCAACAAGCTCGTTTTTGCTAATGTTAGACAGTTCGGAAAACAATTTAAACGGTTTTCGTAAGGATTTTCTGTGTTTACCGAAATTACTTGTAACCACACCACAGAAGCGTATGTCTATGTATATTTGCTTATGTATGTTTTAAAAATCATTCATTGTTTATGGGTTTGCATAAATTCAATAAATAAAGTCCTTGATAAAACAGAACGAAATGCCTTATAAACAAGATAATCCACTTGATCGTTCCAATTCAAATCCTTAATTATTTTAACACCCAGATATATATATATATATATATATATATATATATATATATATATTTATTTATATTTATATTTATATATCAGGGTTGCACTGTTTAGACAAGATTTAAACAAGAGGGAAAAATTCATGTTTAAAACACATTGTTTTTTATGTGATTTTGCTATTATTAAGATGAACTAAAATGATATAGATGATAAATAGACATTTAAGTAAACGCTGTTATATTCAAACATCCCAAGTAGCAATTACCGCTGCCTAAGCATTACAAATTGACTGTATCATGGCTGCCATTCACCTCCTGGCAACCTCACATTTGCGTCAATATGGTACCGAAATTGGGTTTTCGCGACGTTGCTTTGGCAGCATTAAAGCAACTAATAGGCAGCTTAGAAACAGCGCTTAAGCAGCATTATTGAATTAAAAATTACATATATAAATAGGTAATAACACGCTCTTAAAACACCATAAATACTAAATACAACACAATTCACTGCAAACTAAGCAAAAACTGCACAAATTCACTTTACTAGTGGCCTATCGCATTTATTATGAGGTGATATGACCACATCATAAGATGAAATTAGACTTGAAGATAAATGCGTTTACCATGAATCATTCATTACAAAATTGCACACTAAACATATGTGTCTTTCATAAAATAAGCATCTATTTACAATTTATTGAAATACAAACCTGAGAAACCAATTCGAAATATCAGTAGCCCCCAGCATTTAGACTATGATATTAATAACAAAACATGTAATAACCATAATCAAAATTCTAAAATATAAATAAACTGCATAACTAACCGTATTTCTATAAATTTTTCATCGTTCGAGTAATCATTCCATTCTGTGTGAGTTGGCTTATTGCATCAGGGGGTAGAATTCCGCCGGACTAATACCTAAAAATTCTTTTATGATGATAAAATCAGGGAATAAAATTAAATAAAATTCATCAACGCTAAGCATACTGTATAATACTGTAGTAAATACGACTGCTATAAACAATAACACTGAAACTTGTTTACCTATCTTTTGTCTTCCTCAAAATTTTAT
>CABFPE010001079.1:75058-88812 GCA_900660155.1 Hofstenia miamia | reverse complement strand
TATATAATGATTAAGCAAATTAAAAAATTATAATTATACAGGCTTATGCAATGCAATTCCAAAACAATCATATCAATCTAATATAATTATACTCAATAAAAATATTACAAAATTACTTACATTTTCAGTTTCCAAATGCTGATCAATTATATATACATAATAATCACATCTTGCAAATGTATAGAATAGATATATTTAAGTAAATTTTTCCAAGTAGAAGTTGAAGGTTGCAGCTTATATCTGATTGATCCTGTCCTTGTAATATAATGGTTTAATCTCGTCTGGAATGAAGCGATGTTGCAAGAAGCTCTCATTTAGCAAATGCTCTTGATGCACATTTGTAAGACAATCAATAAATCTTGGTATCTAAAATATGTAACTTTATTTTTTAGAAAATTAAATATACTTTTAAATTTAAGTTGAAGCATTTTCCCATCTTGATGAAAATTATCATATTTCTAAAGAAATTCAAAATTAAGGTTTAATTGAAATTTATAAAAATTTCCAGTGCATTATAGAATTGTCCAGTAATATAGATGTGCATATGAAAAATTCATATCTAATTGATCAGCATTTCTTGCTAGTGAAGGGAGTTAGAGTTCAGCTGTGTTGTTGAGTCCAAATCTTTTAGATATTTATTGTAGCATAATCCATCAAAATAAGCTGCTAAAAATAAGATTGAAAGAAAATGTAAAAGTAAAATTTAATTAGCATTTATTGTGATTGATTAGCTAAAGATTTAATATACAAATGTACAAGCAAGAGCCTGTCAGCAACCATTTGACAAAAATCTGAGAACGAATCACTCCTCATTAATTTTAGTAAAAACACGCAGACTAGTCCACATGAATTTAAATTTTAATAGCAGTGATTTATAGTATAAATAGAAGCAACTCAGTCATCTCAAGAAATTTGAATCATTTTAACTGCACACCACTAAGTGGAGGAAAACTAAATTGATTTGCTTCAAAATAAGTGTTGTGTGATAATTCCATTTGCAAGTTCGTTACATGCTTTACAACAAAGTGAAATTGCGCGATTTAAAAAAGAAGGCTTAGTCAGCAATAAATCCTCATAGATTGTTTTATAGATTAATAGGTTTTGGTGTAAAACATGTTTGAAATATATACTTTCAATTTTTCTATTGAAAAATCAACGTCAGAAAAGAAAATTTTTCAAAATCCTTGCAAGTTCTTTAAAAAATCAACAACATAATGTCCAATAGTGAAATGTCAAACAAAACCTTCCTGACAGGGATAGATCATAGATGCTTTTCTAGGTGATAAAGAAACGTCAGAATTTATTATTTCATTTTCTCACTAATGTATTAAGATAGCAAATTTCATATGCTCAAAATTGAAAATAATATTTCTCAGATTATTAAATGAACCTAATTTCTTCTTATGAGAGACTATATCACTACTCTTTCATAAATAATTTTACTTAAACTGTGCTTAATATTGAAATTATAATTAAGCAGAATCAGTTCCTAATATAGTTTTACATTTAAAAATATTTAGAAAATATATAAATTCTGTATTTGCCTTAGTGTTTGGGTTGGTCCCGGGATGCCAGGATATCATAGAATGTAGTTAAGAAATGCTAAAACTATTAAAAAATTTATAAATCTTGCTTTTCGTTTTTGTTTAAGTTGGTCTGTGGAGGGCAGGATATCATAGCATGTTAATGGAAAGTTCTGAGAAATCATGAATTGTGCAACAACTAGATATCCTAATGCAGGACCCGGCTATTATTTCAACTCATTTTGACGGGTTCAGGCTGAATATGTTAATTAGATACAATATTGCTTGAATGTGGGTAGGAAAAAGCTAAAAAAATTCATGAAGTATTAAAAAGTGCTTATAAAATTAGTTTTAAACTATGCTGAATCATTTCTAATATAGTTTTACATTTAAAACTTTTAGAATCATATAAATTTTGTATTTGCCAAAGTGTTTGGGTTGGTCCCAGGATGCCAGGATACCATGCAATATGTTTAGATATAATATGACTTCATGAAGTATTCACTAACTAGTGATCTAAATGTAGGATTTGGCTCTTATTTCAATCTTGCATTGACGGGTTCAGGCTGCATATGTTTAACAGGTAATCCTCAAACAAAAAACCTTTAAAAAATACAAATTTTGCATTTTTCTTAGTGTTTGAGTTGTTGCTGGGATGGCAGGATATCATAGAATGTAGTTGGAAAATTCTGAAAAAATCGTTAATTATGTAAAAAATTCTCATTAAATTGGTTTGAAGCTAGGAGAAATTGCATTCTCATACGATTTTACATCTAAAAAGGTTTAGAAATTATATAATTTTTGAATTTGCCAAAGTGTTTGGGTTGGTGCTGGGATACCATGCAATGTATTTAGATATAATATTACTTCATGAAGTATTCACCAACAAGTGATAAATATAGGATAATATAGGATCTAGGTATTACTTCAACATCATTTTGACGGGTTCAGACTGAATATATGCTACATTACTTTAAGCATTATTTGCTATATAAAAAGCACTTTGTAATTTATAAATACTGGTATATTATACAATAGTTATTTTTAATATTAAATATTGTGAAAGAGCTATTGAAGTTCTCCAGGATGTTGTAAAGAGCTTGCAAATCAGATGAAAATACATGAACTAATTGCTCTCTAAATTAAAACTGCCTGTTTTTTGTTTCTAAATAGACATAAACAAGTAAGATTGATGAAGTATATTCTTTGAAACCAACTTATTTTACTATTTGTTTATGGTTTGATTATTAAAATATAATGCATAGCTAAGCAGTTCATTTAAAGTAGTTGTTAGGATTCCACGACGGAAATGATTCAAGGTTCTACGCCCCTGACCATGAAATACATTTAAGTTAGGTGTACAATTAAGATTTTTCCCCATCTTGCTTCGCTAGCTATCTTTTGTTTTCACTAATGCATATAGTAACAAATTCGGAAAAAGGGTTATTTAGCCAAATGTAAGGTATATCTTAACTATTTAATTCCAAATTGTTGACTATACATTGACTAATAATGTGACCTTAGATATGATTACCTATTTATTTACTATTGCTAAATGTAGGCTTGGAAGCTGCTACCTAGTTGTGAATTGTATAATTATTTGCAAATAGTTTTGGGTAATGGCAAATATTAACTGTTGTTATTTTCAATATCTAAATATTTGTTATGTATTGAGCAGCTAGTGTCATTCCTTTTTTTTATTTCTTCACAAAAATGTGTACTCAGATAAAGAACTGATTTTTTTCTTGGCTTCAAGCTATTTACAAAGGTACCTACATATTTACAGGCCAAGCAGTTCTTTTCATCACTGTACTAAAAATACACTAATTGCCTCAAACCTGTTAAACATGAAAAAACACACACTACATTAGGGACGCAGACATGGACAACAGAGATAAACAACAAGTGGGATGATAATACTTACTGCTAGAAGTGGCAGGTAACCTTGCTTCAATTGTGAAATTCAGCAAAAAATTAGTTAAAATAGAAAACACACACACACTCTGAAACACATTTCCTTACATGAGGCTTTTTATAGAATGTGAAATATATACATCTATGAAGAAAACAGTTACAGGCTGTCTAAAATAAATAGTAAAATCCAAACAAAGTGCTGTACACTTAAAATGCCAATAATGGTTAACAGGAAACAGAAATAGTGGACTGACAATTATCCTTGTTCCTTAGGAAGTGCAATATTCAATAATATCTACAAATTTTTCAGAGGTTACCTGATCTGCAATGTTAATAAAATCCGGTGGTTTATCTTGGAGTCTTGTGGTACAGGAGAATAAAAAATGCTTTGGGTTTTCATTCTCCACTTTGCACAAGCAACATCTTGGTGTATTAATTAATCATGAATAAAAGAACTTGTCTTTATTATTAATGCGATTAAGAGCAACTTTATACATGATTGTTTTGTAGTATGGTCTTACATGCGATCATCTTAATTTCATTAGGATATTTACAATTGGGTTGGTTGTGCATTCCCAGTAACTTGATGCCTTTTGTAAATATTGGTCCACATCTGGATCTAAGTAGAAACAAGAATCTGTTAGTATACAATATTTAATTTTATCTTTTAACTGTAACTGTGTGCCTCTTTTCTGAATGATAAAATTATTAAGGCTTTTAGGGTCGCCAGTTTGATTATACTGGATCTCTGCTCCATAAGTTTTCGGTTTTCCAGTCATTGTCTTTAGTTGAGTACTGCATTCTTCTGGATTAAGTTGAAACTTAAGGTTCTGTAAAGATTTTAGTGTAGTTGTTAAGTGTGGAATGGTTTTAATGAATAGTTGATTTAGAGAAATATTACACAACATGCCTAGTAGGTTATGTCTTGGTGTCAGATTTTTAATAATTGAATCACACATTTTACTAATTGGATGCCACTCAGACTTGATGATTGTAATCAGAAGTTTCTGTTTATTTGTAGATTGCATATAATGAATATTTCCCAGCTGTATTCCTCCTTGTACATATTATTTCATTTTCCATATCCCTGGTCAATATTGGTATTTTGTAGAAAAGATGGTAACAAGTGGTTTGTGGTTATATAAAGTTATATTTAGTACCTTTGAGCTTAGGATAATACTAGAATGCGATGAAAATCAGTTTTATGTATTGAGCAGCTAGTGTCATTCCTTTTTTTTATTTCTTCACAAAAATGTGTACTCAGATAAAGAACTGATTTTTTTCTTGGCTTCAAGCTATTTACAAAGGTACCTACATATTTACAGGCCAAGCAGTTCTTTTCATCACTGTACTAAAAATACACTAATTGCCTCAAACCTGTTAAACATGAAAAAACACACACTACATTAGGGACGCAGACATGGACAACAGAGATAAACAACAAGTGGGATGATAATACTTACTGCTAGAAGTGGCAGGTAACCTTGCTTCAATTGTGAAATTCAGCAAAAAATTAGTTAAAATAGAAAACACACACACACTCTGAAACACATTTCCTTACATGAGGCTTTTTATAGAATGTGAAATATATACATCTATGAAGAAAACAGTTACAGGCTGTCTAAAATAAATAGTAAAATCCAAACAAAGTGCTGTACACTTAAAATGCCAATAATGGTTAACAGGAAACAGAAATAGTGGACTGACAATTATCCTTGTTCCTTAGGAAGTGCAATATTCAATAATATCTACAAATTTTTCAGAGGTTACCTGATCTGCAATGTTAATAAAATCCGGTGGTTTATCTTGGAGTCTTGTGGTACAGGAGAATAAAAAATGCTTTGGGTTTTCATTCTCCACTTTGCACAAGCAACATCTTGGTGTATTAATTAATCATGAATAAAAGAACTTGTCTTTATTATTAATGCGATTAAGAGCAACTTTATACATGATTGTTTTGTAGTATGGTCTTACATGCGATCATCTTAATTTCATTAGGATATTTACAATTGGGTTGGTTGTGCATTCCCAGTAACTTGATGCCTTTTGTAAATATTGGTCCACATCTGGATCTAAGTAGAAACAAGAATCTGTTAGTATACAATATTTAATTTTATCTTTTAACTGTAACTGTGTGCCTCTTTTCTGAATGATAAAATTATTAAGGCTTTTAGGGTCGCCAGTTTGATTATACTGGATCTCTGCTCCATAAGTTTTCGGTTTTCCAGTCATTGTCTTTAGTTGAGTACTGCATTCTTCTGGATTAAGTTCAAACTTCAGGTTCTGTAAAGATTTTAGTGTAGTTGCTAAGTGTGGAATGGTTTTAATGAATAGTCGATTTAGAGAAATATTACACAACATGCCTAGTAGGTTATGTCTTGGTGTCAGATTTTTAATAATTGAATCATACATTTTACTAATTGGATGCCACTCAGAGTTGATGATTGTAATCAGAAGTTTTAGTTTATTTGTCAATTGCATATAATGAATATTTTCCAGCTGTATTCCTCCTTGTAGAAATTATTTCATTCTCCATATAAATGGTCCATGTTGGTATTTTGTAGAAAAGGTGGTAACAAGTGGTTTGTGGTCAGAGAAAGTTATATTTAGTACCTTTGAGCTTAGGATATTACTAGAATGCGATGAAAAACAGTGGTCAATACGGGAACTATAGTTAGACCCTGCACTAAAATATGTGTGCAATAAGATCCCAGCTTCAACTGCTGTATCAATAAGATTAAATTTTGAAATGATATGGTCATGTAAATAATTTAATCTACTTAATGTGATATTATTTTTGGAGGTTGAATTGCACACATCATTTTCTAGACTATAGCAATTGGAGTCTCCTGCTGAGATTATCCTCTTTGGTTGAAAGTGTTGGATTGAAGTCTCTATTTTTCTGTTTGTTTCATTGTATTTGTCTTTACCTAAATAATGATTGGTTATTACCAGTTTTAATTTCAATACTTTAGTCTTTTGTAATATGACTTAATCTGGTTTATAGGTTATTAAAGTTTCTAGAATTTGAATGAATTTGGTATCACTACTGATACCATTGACGTAATAATTTATTACTCTTACCATGAGCTTCCTGGAGTGACATCTCTGTAATATCCTTCAATAGAGGGGGAGTTACCAGGCTGCTAGACTCATCTATAACTAAAGGGTTTTCCCTAAATGTGCTTTTTATAAGGTTTGGTACCGCAGAAAAGGGTTCACACAAGGAAGCTGTTATCATGGAATCTGATAATTTTTTTATTTATTGGTGTTTCTGGGACGACATTATCCAGGCCATGTGCAGCAAGTAAGTAGTTGTAGTGCACTTTCTTCATCCATGCAGGTTCCTCTAGTGTTTTTCCACACCTGTCATGACCTGTAGAAAAAAACAAGTTTTGAATATTTTTACTGCAGGGAAGTTACATATTATATAGTGGTTGTCAACTGGTTTGAACCTGCCTTTTTCTTTCATTTCACATGACTATATATTCAGATGATATTTCTCATTCCAGCTATTTACCTCCACTGTTAGCATACTATTAAAATTCGTTTTGTGTTCTAAACTAATGATCTTAGAAAAGTCTTTAAGGCCTGATTGTTGATATAAAAGAGCAAATTGATCCTTGTTGCCCCATTTCGGGGGAAATTCTGCATAGGGATCCGGATTTTTTTGGGAAATTCTTCTCTGGCTACCAGAGGAACTCTATTTGATTCATTTTCTGTGGGTATTAAACTATTAACATCTATTCCCATGGGAGTTGAAAAGAGGATAGCTATGTCATCAGTAATATCTGGATTTCCTATTACCTGGAGCGACTTGTGCCATTTCTCGAAAGATATAATTTATCTCTATCAGTAGCGAATCTGACGGGGGGGTTCATGGGGTTCAAACCCCCCGGCTAGAATTTTAAGAATTTTTTATGCACCTCGCTGGATGTTCTCTATCATACATATCTCCTTGTCTTCATAATTTGGCAATGCTTATTAAAGTACATTGTGACAGAGATGTTAACAGGTTGGGGTGATGGTCCTAATTTTAATATGTTTTGGTGCTTCAATGGGATTTGCAGGGAATTATATTATTGGTTCTTTCTGCTTGGGCATAGGTAATCATAAGTGGAGTTTGGGTTTGAATAATATACTGAAAAGAAATAAATAAGGAACAAATAAAAAACTTACTGTAAGGGGGAGGTCTTCAAGAACTCAGACATAGAACTTTTCATTTTTTCTTGGCCTTGGCAATTTACAAAGTATTTACATATCAAGCAGTTCTTATAATCATTGTATTAAAAATGCACCATTGCTCCTTATTTGTACATACAAAACACTCTATGCCTTACTATATATTATATTTAAGTTAAAAAAGAAACATGAATGGACAAAAACGAAACTTGGACACACACAAAAACTCAGTGAGAGATGAGGGGAACTCGCTACCAAAACAGCACACAGCACTTACTTATTTGACATTGTTGATTGAACGCAGCTAAAATTAGCAGAGATAATATTATAGTACTAAAGATAACACAAACACACTAGTACTTACGAGGATTTAAAAAACAATAAATATTTACAGTCCAAAAAGGAACACATTAAAGTTAAAAGTAAATAAATAATAGACAAAGGATTTAATTAATGAGTGGCTTCATGAGTAATTGCTATTGATTTCACAATGTATTCAACCATTTTGTAGAGATTGGTGGTGGCAAAGAGATCTGAAATGTTATTGAAGTCTAAAGGATTAGATTGTATTCACCTTTGGCACTGAAAAATTATGTGCTTACAACTTTTATTTTCTGAGTGACACAACCAGCAATTGGAGTTGTTATAAGCCTCGAAAGATATAATTTATCTCTATCAGTAGCGAATCTGACGNGGTTTTCAAAAGACAACAGAAGAGTAGCAGCAATAATGTCTCTGGTTCCATGCATAATAGTCAGAGTTGACGATAGTGAAATGGAGTCACTTGTCACTCAGCTACAATTCTGGGACAAGGATATGCCATCTCCTGACAGTCATAAAGTACGTAAATCAACTACATTTTTGAATGATTTAAAGCAATTCTTTTAATAGTAGACAGACTTTGCTTTTTTACTTTCAGTGTGAATTACGACGTTGGAAATCATTATGGACGCTGGTGTCAGGTGCAACACTACCCGAAAACCTGATTGACTCTCTTCATCATGCAGACGTTGACATCTTTCCCAAAGTAAGACAACTAATCTTGGTAGGATCCGTTTCCCTGATTGGTTCTTCAGAGGCAGAGAGGTCGTTTTCTGTACTCAGACATCTGAAGAATCATCTCAGGAGCACCATGTCCAAAGAACAGTTGGCGAGACTGACAATGATGGCCATGCATTATACAGAAGTGTACAATTTCTCAACTCACCAGTTGATTGAACATTTTGTTAAAGAAAATCCTAGACAAGTTTTTTGTCAATCAATCTTATTTGACTAATAAAATTAAATTTTTGAAGTTAACAAACCATCTTCTAACCTTCTACATTTGTATTTACATATAAAAAATTATACAGAATGAATGAACATTTGCAAAATCATATATAACATTTAAAATATTTCTGAATTCTACATCTACACTTTAAATGCCGAAAATATACATTTAAGAGTACAGAAAACACTACATATAAGAAAACATATAGTAAAAGAGAATTAGACGTCCGCTGCGTAATAGATACACACCAATATGTAATACATACATGTATGCATATAGGCCATATATTGCCAATACCAACCCCCTCGCTAAAAAGCTGCATCAGCGCCTGTCTCTATTGATAATTCTGTTCAAAATGATCTTATAAAGTAGGGTTTTGCAGTATGGTCGAATGCTTGAAGTGCGTATTTTGTTAGCTAGGATACGGATTTCCTCTGGCTCCACTTCCATGAACCTAGCAGCTTTGTTAATTATTAATAGTATGCTTCTGTTCTGTGCAAAATAGAAATAAGCAAGTAGCTTGCCTTTAGCTTTATGCCTTAATGGTAGAAGTTTGTCTTGTCTCCTAGCTGCAAAATTTGCAAAACTTTTCGAATCTAAATCAGTATTAAATTGGATATTTCGCTTCTTCAGCTTCTTGAAGTCAACAAGCTGTTGTAAATTTGCACTGCAGCCTTCTGGATTCAATTGAAACTGTTGCGTTCTCATTAAGTATATGTTTTCATAGAGGTGTGAACAGTATGATTTTAGTTTCTGAGGTAATGACAGATTACATATCATATCTAAAAGATTCCTTTTTTTGTACTGAGAGAAATGACTTTGTTGTATAACTTGTGAACAGGATGTATTTCATTATTTAAGATCAATATCATTAAATTTATCTTGAATGCCATCTGCGAGAAGAAAATGCTTCCTAATTGGACCCCATCATGCTTAAAGCCACAATACATTAGCTATGTTGGCCGGCTGTGGTCATTATTTTTCCAAATTGCTTCATTTATTTTGGTTTGCATTGTGTTGTTTAAGCAGACAGATGGATAGTAGGTCAATTTATAAAGCAACTTCGTCAGTACTAAAATATTGACAGCTCTTGTTTTGCCAAAAATAGAAACTTTTCTATTTGCAATAAAATTTAGAATTTGTTTGCTATCTGAAACAAAATTGTCTTGATAAAAGTTGTTGACGCCATTTGTGTTTAACTTTATCCCCATCAAGGTAATTTCATAATGGTTTTTTGAACATTCAGCTGACCAATTTCTTCCTTTGTGGGTACCTGAGTAAATAGTTTTCTGTTTGTTAATGTTTAGTCCACTTGCATTGCTAAACTCATGTAATTCTTTGAATAGTTTCTGGAGACCTGCATCCTTGCTTGTAATGAATGTAATGTCATCAGCAAAAGCTAGATACTTGACAAGTACATCTAGAAAAATAAAGCCTTCAATTAAAGTAGAATTACCCAAGTAAAAAATTTGCGACACTAAAGGTTATTTTTCAGTTATTTTTGAAAAGAAATGGTTATGGTTAAGAAACCATTTATTTTTGGTCATTTTGTAAAAAAACCGTAATGGTTATAAAATAAAGGTTATTTTTCAGTTATTTTTGAATGGAAATGGTTATGGTTATTAAAAATCCGTTTATTTTTGATCATTTTATAATGAAAATGATTTTGTTTAATTTTTAGTTATTTAATGACAGAAATGGTTTTGGTATTTAAATGGTTATTTCTTGGTTAATCAACATTAGAGTCAAATTAATTTATTCATAAATTGATTCGAAAAAATAATAATAATTGATTTAATCAAACCTTTAAAAATAGTTAGGAAACAAATTATTCATCAGAAATGTGTGATAGCAGATTTACTCCATTTTCTACAAGTTTAATAAATATTTTGTCAATATTATAAATTTAGATGAGAATCAGTCTTTGATGAATATGCATGAATGAGAAGTAGGCTTAAGTAAGTTATTGGTGTAAATAATCTTGTATAAATGAACAGTTATTTCCTCAAGATGAAAAATTGCCGCAAACAGTAATGCACTTTGAATAGCTGATTTCAATTGGTTAATGGTTGCAAGAGTGCAGGGTACTGAAAAGTAACTAAAACAAATGGCTACAATTCAAAATTAGTTCATTTTTACCATGGATATTTTGCAAAATGGAGATAATAATTTGTTGTAAATATTGTTAAAATTTGGTTTAATTTTGGTTTCAGAAAACCGTTTTTTATTGGTAAAAAATGTTTTTGACTAGACATTTAACCAAAAATTAACGTTAAAAAACGGTTTTAAAACGATTTGGTAATAAAATAACGGTTTATTTTTGGGTAAAATTTAGTCATTTTTTGCTTGGGTATTGATGGACAGTAAGAGGAGTTCAAAGGAGAAATTAAAGTGTGTACATGACATTGGACACCCTTGCAGTACTCCTGGTTTTATTGCAATTTGTTAATTAAAAGAAAAGACTTGTTATTACTATATAAAGTTTTAATAATATGTAGCACATTTGGTGGGATGCCAATTTTGCCTAGTGTGTCGAAAAAAAGAGTGGTTGATTGAATCATATGCTTTTTGAAAATCTGCATTTAATATGCCAATGTTTAAGTTGTTGTAATTACAAATATCAATAATACACTGTAAGGTTGACATATTTAGTGAACTATTGCGATTTTTAATGAATCCGGTTTGATTTGGACCTATATATCTCTCAGCAATTGGGCTAAGCCTATTATTTATCATATGTGCTATAATTTTTAAATCCATGTTAAGCAATGATATTGAGCACCATGCTTTTGGAGAAGTTAACTCCTTAGATCTCTTTGGGATTAGTCTAATAACAGCATTTGTTAAACTATTTTCAATCTTTTTAGTGGCTATAATAGATTCAATCAAATACAGTACTAAAACATTTTGGAAAGTTAGATAAAACTTGACATTCAAGCCATCAATTCTGGGACAATTTTTGAGCTTTTCAATGGCAACTATAATTTCTTCAGAGGTAAAATTCAGAGACAGGTCTTCTTTTTCTTCTTCTGATATTACAAAAGAGTCGGGAATAAATTTACTTAGATTGAGATTTTTCTCTTTGTAAAGCTCTTGATAGAATTTAGTGAACTGGTGAACAATATCCTCAGTTTTTTCTGTTAGTGCTCCATCATCCATTACAACTGGTCACTAGGCACAACATAAAGCAATCAGCTATTAGACAGGAAGCAATTTCAAAATGAAAATATAGGGTCAAGCACACAGAAAAGGAGATAAGGTTTACACTTACATACTAATAAGAAACAAGACATTAACCAAGTCAGAAAACTAACAACACAATCAGCAGGGCCATACACAATACAACAAGCACTACCCAACCACAATTATAAATTAGATGATGGAAAGATATTACACTTCCAAAACTTAAAAAGGGCTATGGTTGACACAGAACAAATAGCATTAGACAAAAATGCTGAATTTAAAATTGTAAGAGATAATGAATGTACTTTTGTAAATATGAAGGAACTCAACAGTGTTTATGAAGAAGAATTCAATGAAGAGTTCAAGTCAAATGTGGACACAAGTTATATAGAAAGAAGAATTATACCCCAGAGGGCATAAAAAATAAATCAAAATAAGACAAAGAAATATGGGATATTAATCTATTAACTGAATTTAGTCATACAAATGAAATGAAAGAGCAGAGCAGAGAACTGATCACAACTCAATAGCAGACAAATCTGAAGAGGGACTCCACAATACAAGTGTCTACTAAAGGACATATGGATGGAGTTACAACCCACTAGAAATCTCAGAAACACGTAAGAAGGAGAACACCTTCACCCAAATGCCAACTAAAGAGCATGTGGAAAATGAGGACACCTAATGATTGTCAACAATGCCCTCAACTAAATGCCAACTAAAGGGCAGGCAGAATGGAGTGGGACAAACTCCCAGGGCCAATCATCAACTAAAGGTTGTAGAAACAAACAACATCACAGAAAAGAACACCCTCACCCAAATGCCAACTAAAGGGCAGGCAGATAAAAGGGGGTAACATACCAATGACCAAACGTCAACTAAAGGATGGGTGGTCAGAGGATGGAAAAAGTTGCAGAAAAAGCCTCCAGAACAACAACACACCACAGTTCTCTTGGAGCCCCCACCAGCAAAACCCAATGCCAACTAAAGGGAAATGAGTACATAGCTACAAAACTCACTCCTCCCCAAAAACTAAAGGATCCAGCAATCAAAGACATCAGTGATAACTCTCAAATGGATATAATGGAACAACCATCAGCAAGCTACTTCCCCTCATTTTAAATCTGTCACTATTAATTCTGATATCCTCTGTTCCTCTGTTTTGTCTGTAATGCACATGTTTTCCAACTTGTCTCACAGTTGTTTTAAGAACTCTGGCATCTTCTTTGAGATTATCTCCTGGCTATTAAAATCATGTATACTTTTTTATCTTTAGCCATTCACAATGTCTATTCTATCATTTTCTCAAGCCTTTTGCTTTACAGTTCCACTTTTTCAATTAAATATATTATCACCAAATTATTTCTGTCAAATTTCATGTTCACATTCATTAGTTAATTTTTCCCTGTATGCAATTATCCTCTGTAGAGTTGTTAGTGTAACATCCTCCACCTGGCCTATTTGCACCGTGTATTATTGTTGATAATTGTCACTTAGTAAATTGTGGGTGAGGAGTTACTAAGTTATTGAACCGCCAAACTTTTCCTTTTTAGTTAACTAGTTAAGTTAATCAAATATTAATTATCACTGTTTAGGTGACAGAGCCATGTGACGTTTCTTCTTCAGTTCTTCTGTGGGCTACTGCCTGAAGCTGATCTCCACAACACAGTTCCCCTCCTTCA
>CABFPE010001078.1:54150-65910 GCA_900660155.1 Hofstenia miamia | reverse complement strand
TATATATATATATATATATATATATATTTCAAAAATTTATCATGAAAATCGTCTAATTGTATTACGCAAATCGTAGAATTAATTCCGCAGTGGATATAGAAACTTTGGCTGAAATCGCTTGTCTATGGATTTTCAATGCTCAATTTTATTTATCCACATGCTATACTAGAGAATCCTGAGAAAGCAACATATGGAAGAAATATTCCACAGTGAGCATATTCTTAGAGTGACACTTAATTTCAATTGGGTAAAATTTGGCAAGCTTTGAAATTGCGTTGAGTTTCTAATTGTTGGATACACCATCAAATTCTTAGATTCAAAGAACATCGATGGAATTTTCAATTATTCAAGCAAATGTAGGTGAGCACTGGAATTTGCACAAAGAATTTAAGAAAATCTTAGCAGAAGATAAACATGTAAAGGTTTTTCTAATTCAAGAACCATCACAAACTTATGGTTGCAAAATTGATAATTTTACAACATTCTTTACCAAAAACTCAATGATGCCGAACAAACTGCAGTGCTGATTTCCAATACCTGGATGAAGGAAGATGGATATACTGTGACTGACGTCACCAATAAAAATCATGGTAAAAAGTGGAAAAATTATATCAAAGCAATAAATGTTGAAAATCAACAAATGAATTTTGATTTTGACTTTGTCAGTGTATACTGTCCTGGAACCTTTTCTTTCCCCATTAAAAACAAGAAAGCACTTATTGATAAACTGCAACAATACCAATATAGCAATTGCCTAATATGTGGTGATTTCAATGCACACCATTCAGCCTGGGGGAGTGAATGTCAATCTCCAGAATCTTTTGCTAAATACGTTAGAAAATTTGTAAGTGGCAAAGGATTCCAAATAATCAATGATCGCAAACAAGGCCCCAGATATAAGAGCAGCACTAGGTCTTTGTATAGGCATTTAAGTATTGTTAGTATAAAGAAAGGTGAATTCCGCACATGTAAATGGACAATTCTTAAGACAGGGAAAATATTTTGGTCATAAAGCAATAAAAATTACAATAATGAAAGTAGACCCTTATGAGAAATCAGAGGAATAAGACGACTTTGAAGAATCTGAAAATTCAGAGGAATTATAAGTTGATGAAGAATCTGAAACATCGGAGTATTCAGAAGAATCAGTAGATTCCAAAGAAGTTGAATTTATTGTAATTCAAGCAAATGTAATTGGGGACTGGCCTAAACACAGAAAAGAATTTGAGAAAATCTTAGAAGAAGAAAATATAAAGGTTTTTCTAATTCAAAGGCCATCTTTAAAAAAAGGTTGCAAAATTAAGAATTTTAAAAAATTCTTTTACAAAAAGGAGAATGATGCTGAACAAACTGCTGTGCTAATTTCTTATAGTTGAATGAAGGAAATAGATTTATTGTGACTGATATCACCAATGAAAACTTATATCAAAGCAATAAATGTGAAAAATCAAAAAATGAAATTCGATTTTACATTTTTCAGTGTATACTGCCCTAGTTCCTATTGCATTGAAGAGAGGAAAGCACAATTTGATAAACTGAAAAAATACAAAAATAATGATTCCTTAATATGTGGTGATTTCAATACACAACATCCAGACTGGGCATTTATATGTAAACCCCCGATTCCTTTTCTAAACACGTGCAAAAATTTGTATATGGCAAAGGATTCGAACTACTCAATGATCAATCTAAAAAATCCGAAATTTCGGATGAATCACAAGAAGTAAAAGACCTTTTTCAAAGATTTGATAAGATTTCTACTTGACTACAAAAAATTAAATGACATGCATTTATCAATTGTATTAATAGGTTATTGTATTGTATTAAAAAGAATGGATTATTGACAAAGTTCAGCTGATTAACATATATTTCAAAAAATGTTCTATTGACGAATCTGTATTCTGTAACACAAAAAGAACATGTACATTTCAAATCTAGTACCAAAGCAATTATATAGAGAATTTAATACCTGGGAATTCCAATTTTCAATACAGTCAATAGACATTACTTGAACAGTCAAAACTTTATTGACTTAGGACAAGTGCATATATTTTTGGGGATGTTGTGGGAATGAGTGGGACAAATATTTTTTAATGATAAATTTAAAACATACTAATCTTTCTATGTGTACCAGTTCCTGGCGAGCTACAAACTGTTTTGTATGCTCCAGGTCTGTCAGTATGATCGTTATTTGTTCCTATCACAACCCTTTCATGGCAATCTATCAGTGTGATAGCTCGTGCTTCAAAGGTAGTGAAAACTCTAGGCATTAGTTCTCGTTAAATTTGATTGGGGTCCATGCTCCTCTGCATTTTGCAATTGAAAAAGGTTCGTGATCTTGACTGCAACGCAGGTTGGAGCATAAGTGTAAAATATAAACTATATAATTATAATATTTTTTAAGCATAAAAGCTGATTCTTTAAAACAAGAACCTATGCAACCAGTTATTGTTGTCTCCGCGCTAATCCGGTGCTCTGTTCCAGTTGTCCGTATTTCAAGAATTCAGTTGGCAAGTATGACTGCATATATTTTCTCGAATGTTATGGGAATGAATGAGGTGAATAATTTTCGATGTGAATTCTCATGAGTAATTTAAAAATACTCCTCTTTCTATGTCTACCAGGTCCCTGAGAGTTTAACATTGTTTTGTATACTTCAGGTCTTTCAATATAATCTTCGTTTGTTCCTATCAGACAACCTTTCAAGGAAATCTATCATTGTGATGGCTCGTGTTTCAATGGTAGTGAAAAGGCTTGAAAATAGCATTTTTCTGCAGAAGTACTCTTGCTAAATTTGATTGAGGTGTATGCTGCTCAGAATTTGCAATTAAAATACTTCGTGATCGTGACTACAAGGAAAGTTGGAGCATAAGTTAAAATATATACTATATAATAAAAATATTTTTATTAAGCACAATATATATATATATATATATATATATATATATATATATATAAAAATTTTTGTTATATAATTTGAGTGTCAAGGGGAAAATAAATAGCAATCACTTGTCTGGATTTTCTCCACTCAACAATATTAAATCACATGCTGAACTTGCAATATTGGGAAGTACCAGTTGTGTAGCCAAGAGCTTGCTAAGCTACTCCTGAAAACTTTCAAGCTACCATAAAAGCATTTAAAAATAAATTGCATAGCTTGTCATAAAGTTAAAATTTTTCAATCTTACAAAATTCATTCAAAATTCATTACCTTCTTAAATATTTAGCCATTCAAAAAAAATTTTTAAACAGCAAAATCCAAATAACTGAAGATATAGTGAGTGGCAGTTCGTTTTTTCTCTTGCCTTTGCTTTTGGATGTAGGACTATATTATTCGAAAAACATGGTACATTAAAACTGCACTATTCAAATACAAAAATGTGGTTCTAAAAAATAATGTCAAAAATCGAAATTTACATTTTACATGGTTTGCAGAAATCTGTATATTTTGTTGACTTGGAAATATTCTGCCAAAAATTTAGTTTTTTCTTTCATTTAGCTTCTATTTGTGATAATAGCAACTTTTTCTAAAATGACAACAAACATTTATATAATAGACATAAAATAAACAAATAAAAGCAGATATCTGACTTAAGGGTTTTCCCCATGATATTTGATTTCAACATTACATTTGAACATGTCAAATTCAGGATCCAAAAGCCTTTCGTCACTTAATATTCTCCTTGATACCTGCAACTTGTCGTCATCCTGCCTGATCCAGACTCATTCTATGTATTGGTGAGGTGCTTAATGATTTAGCCCATTTTTGTAAGTGACAAAGAAGTACTTTGTAATATTTCTTATAACCTTCATAAACCAAGAAATAATCAAATTAAAATCGAATCTGAATTACGCGTGATCAGCTAAAAAAATGTTTTTGCTCAGTTAATGATGTCTTATTTCTCATCTCAATATTTACTCCGGCGATCATGAGCAGCTAAACTTGCTACAGAGTTTAGGGAGGTTGTGCAGTGAAAAACTTCCCCGCAGGTCGTTCTCAGGATTCTCTCCCAGCTGCCCAAGCTCATTCCTCTCTAGGGTTTAGGTGATGAATGGCCTCTGGTTATATATGCCACGTAAATTCTATTTCCTCCACTCTCTTGCAGCTAAGGGTTTTCATAATTAGACACTATGTATTCTCAATCACTAGTATTTATTACATTGCTTCACTAATAGTGCTAATATTGTTTTCTCACGCTAACTATGCTCTAAATCATAGTTAATGGAATTTCTTTGCCTACTCTATAGTAGATACTAGTTTTTCAAAATGCTATAACTTGGTTTACTCTATGGTTATACTAACCTTGATGATGCATATATATATATATATATATATATATATATATATATCGCTATTTGGTGCTCCCATGTTATTTGGATATTTTCCACATATATTGTTGTGGCTAAGTGTTACAGTCTTTCACAAAAATATTTTTATAATAAAAATTGGTTTTAATTTATTCAATTTTAACATAGTATTCATAAACTTATTTTAGTCTTAAACTATTATAATGATAATTGTAAACATCTTTAACGAAATGTATAGTTTCTAAAATTTTATTGGCTATCACAAAAATAAGCGCCTATATATAAGATAAAGTGAGAAAAACACCCACTTTACATAATATGCGAATGTCATAGATTTCCCAATCTGCTATCACCATTAAATAATATTTCAGCTGAGACGCAGTTAATGTAACTTTCTCCGACTAACCAAAGTCTTGTCCCTTTTCCAACACTCGATTGCGCAACTGCGAAAGAGGATTGTGGGAGTGCGAATATTGCGCTTTATTGTGCACATAACATTTTCGTAAATGACGCAGCTGAATGATTCTACGCATTCAGTCAAATGTGATAAAGAGTGTATAATGTAAACACAAAATGTGCAACCATAAAGAGTTTTCCCATTAGAAATAAACTATCGACAAATCATGATGTGTATAATTTCGCATTGCTTGTTTATTTGAAATACTTAAAATACGAATTGCTATCAAAAAGATACAAATGTTCATATAAGGGCGTAGGCAAAGCCTTAAATGCTACTCACCCAACTTATAAAAGAATATTTCTAAATTCCGTGGCTTTAAAATTGATGTAGATCACTTAAGTGATTTTCCATTAATAAACATGGAAGCTGAGATCCACAGGTGAGCAACGTAGAAGAAATGCGACCCTTAATAGCGGGTGTTTTCTATATTGTAGATTTCCTTCTATATAGGCATAGTTGATTGGACAATCCCACACCATGTCGAAGTAATTAATATCACAAAAAATACTGAATCCATGTGATAAGAAGAATGTAATTCATTACGGAATGTTTAATGGCTTCTTGTAATGCAATTCGTAGTCAGGAAAGTCATTCTTCCAACATAGATTCCTTTTTGCACACAGTAATCACAACCATAGTACCCAGAGAATGCATTTATCTGCTTAAAGTGGCACTTCCAGGTGTGTCAATTGAGATACACTTCAATTTGAAATTAAACAAGACTTCATTGATCAAATATCCATTGTTCAAATCAAAGAAACTTTCACTCAAATAGTTAGTGCAATTGGACTTACCTATCCCAGAATTTCATTCCAAAATAATAAATTTACTTGGAGAAATTTCGCAAATAATGCACAAAATTGGCAATAATGATAGTTTACACGATTTAAAAATAGGTAATCCATCAAGATTTAGATTAATTGATAGCACCATACAACCGCTCTTTGCAAGTTCTTTAAGCTTATCATGGTATGAATTAAAAATACCTGAAAAACCAAAATAAACGTTGTCAGGATTCACTGCAACACATTGATTCTTCTTTAAAATTGAACGCGCATTTTTGGTAGATCAGTATAAGGCAAATGATAAGCTAAGATATATAACAAAGCACTTGAATCTACAAGCGTAGCATGATATTTACAATACCAAGCATCTAGATCCTTTCGCAAGAATCTTACATCAGTACTTACTGAAGATATTCAAATAAGGTTTTGCAATATTATACGATAAACAATTTAACATTATAGAAAAATATAAATGTAGGGAGCATTTTGCCAATTTTGGGTTTAAAATATGTTTATTTTCAAGAATAACTTATGGTACAAATTTTCATTTTGACAGGAATAAATTATTAAAAACTAAGATAACATGTCAATTGCCAATTATAATTATTAATAGTAATGCATTTACCTAAATTTGATTGTTTATACAAAACTATAAATAAGAAAATAGTGACAAAGACGAAAAACTAGATGTGAGGATGACAAGGGAAGCAATTGCAGAAAGAAAAGTAGTATTAGCTAGAAATCGTATTCAGAGATAAAGTTGAAGAAACAAGATGTTATGTTTAAAAGCCGAGCAGGTGACCACAAGTAACTAAATATTGTAAAGTGGATCCAATTTTACGAACTCAAAAATGTAAAAAGTGCTTATATGCATCTGCATAAGTATATACTGAAAGCAACATACTAGAAGCAACATCCTCTACATCAATGGAATCTAAATCTGATGAGAAATCATTTTCAAAGCATTCTTCCGAATAATTTGAGCTACTAGTAGAAGCGTTGTTTGTATCAATTGAACTTGAACTATCAAGGGGTTGTTCACACATTCTTTTAGTATTTAGTGCAATGAAATAAACGCTTATTAATGAAAATATGGAACACAATGTAGTGGGAATATGATCTCAAAACCACTTCAAAAATACATCGAAAGAATCTAATTTAAGAATGTCGCATTGGTGAAATTAGAAAAATTACTCTAAATTTATCAAATAGCTTTGCTAGAAATTTACATGTATTATTAAACACAAACACTCTAAAAAGCAATTGAATACAAGAGTTGAATACATTAAAAATTCAATAAATTGGCGAACTTATAGAACAATAAATTGTTATAAACTTTAACACTTACATTACCGACATATTTTTCTTACGTGCATTACCGACTTTGGCAAAATGCCAATTAGATCTTTCACGACAGCTATATTCAAAACGTACACTCAAATCAGAAAATATACAAAAGAAAAGAAGTAAAATGTGCCATTTATGGATTTTTACATAAATTACAGTAACGAAATGAAGTAGCTTCCTGCATATTACGCATGAACACCCATTGCAAATCGTGGTAGATCGACTTGTGCAGTAATGATAACGCTGGTTGTTGATTGCTGTACGATTACTTGCAGTGTTTGTACCCTGCTCTGTGCAGATAATTCGTTTGCTGTTTGCGGGTACATTTGTAGAAATTGTTCTGGACGACATTGCAATTTTACCCATCATTTCAGCAACATTGAGCAAAAACACTCGACGAGTCTGTTCTGTCTTTGGAGCCTTTTTGAGGGAGTTATGTACAACGTAAGATGCTAACAACCCAGTATCAAGCACAACATAAAATAGTCGCATTGGATACCGTCTGGTAGGCCTTGTGGTAGTGTATGTACCAACCATCTTATCCATAATGTCTACGCCAGCTTTGTTAGCGTTGTAGTCCAAAATAATTTGGGGTTTCTTTCTGTTGTTTGAAATGTCGAAACTCTGACCGTGCATTGAAGAGAGCAAGATTACTGCTTTACCTTTTTTGGGGACGTAAGACACCAACACATTACCATCGTGGCAACCAAAGATGGAGCTGTGTTCTGGGCGACTTCGGTCAGGCAAAAACTCTTGTGGAACAAATGCTTTGTTTTTTCTCACGGTACCAAGCAGTGACAATTTTCTATTTCTCAGTTCCTTACTCAGAGCTAATGAAGTAAAGAAATTGTCAGTACAAATGTTTCTTCCTGTGTTCTCAATTGGTGCACACAATTCCAGGACAACACTCATTCCTTGATTGACTGCTCTGCTTTGGCCTGGTTGTTGACCAAGGTATATACTACCATTGACTGGGTACCAGCTTTCCGTATCAACCATCCACCAAATTTTAATTCCATATTTAGCTGGTTTAGAGGGTATGTACTGACGAAAAGGACACCTTCCTCTGAAACCAGCCAGCATTTCATCTACAGTAACATGTTCACTTGGGAAATAGGCATCCCTCAGCTGCTTGACAAAAATTTCCCATATATCACGGAAAGGGGCCAACTTATCCGTCTGTCGGCGGAACTGCCTGGTTGAGTGGCTATCAAATCGCAAATTCTTCAGGATAGAAAGAAATCGATTTCTTGACATAATTGCATTGTAAATCGGCCTGCCGCGTTCACGATGAAACAATTCTAGCAATGAGTTTTTGTTGTCATGGTAGATTCCACAGTAAATCAATATCGCAACAAAGCCGAAAACTTCATCTGCTGTCATAGCACTCCATTGATCATCATCAGATGCAGCTTTCTCATTAGAGCAACTCAAAATAATTTCTCTCATTTTATCCGAAAAGAAAAAGAGAAAGACGTCTAATTCGCTTTGCAAGTTCAACTGATGTATAATATTTTTAGGCTGTGAAACTTTCCCTTTGATTATGTTATGAAGAGGAAGAGGGCCTCTGGATACTGTTGACGTTGAAAGGAATTCCGTTTTGTCTTTTCCAAAATATCGCTGCACTGGTGTATTATTTGATAAAGTTGCTATTGGGTTGGTATTTGCACAGTCATCTAGATTGTCAGTACCACTATCCGATGTTTCGTCAAGTGAAACGTGGTCATCTTCTGATTCCATTTCTGAGCAGATACCATCGTCATCATTCACTTCGTCACTTTCAAATAAGGCCAACAATTCTTCTGCAGTATATCGTCGACGCTTGTTGCATGTATAAGACATCACTATAAGACGCTAGTGCAAAGCTATAACACGTTGCGTAACAATGTGGCAAAATGCCAAGTCGGTAATTCGCGTGGCATTAACATTAAATGTGCAAATTCTCCTCCAATAGAAACGTGAGCACACATTACTCACTACCAATTAGATTAACTTTCATGCATAATAAATTACTGAAGACAGCATAACAATTGATACAATCACTTTCTTGTAAATTGGATATGAAAACACATTTTGGCAAATTGCCAGTGTCGGTAATGCAAGTGTTAATATCAATAATTGTGTAAATACCAAAAAGAAGAGTAAAGCTTGGATTTGAAAGTAAAATAATTACGATATAAGAAAGAACCTCAAAATATGCCTCTAAATTCATACACTTTCAAAATTAAAATAAATACAAATTAATAAAATATAAAATTAATATTGAAATTTTTATATTTGAATTGTATATAAAACATATAATACAAATATACAAATATTTTAACATATAGATATTTATTGTGTACATATATTGCTTATATCAATATTTAAATGTATGATCTCCTAAAGGTATTTATTGTATATTTCTTCCGAAATTGTAAATTTGAAAACATATATTGCTAATATAAATGATTAAAATTACTATTTCTTAAACATATTTCTTTATATTTCTTACAAATTGTTAATTAGAAAACATAAATTCCTCATATATATTGTTAAATTTAAAATCTTCTAATGGTATTTCTTGTATATTTCTTTTTAAGTGTTTAGTAGTAAACATATATAGCTTATATAAATGTTTAAATTTACTATCTCCTAAATGTAATTCTTGTATATTTCATCCGAATTCTTAAATAGCACAAATATATTGCTTATATAAATATTTAAATTTACGATCTTCTAAAGGAATTTCTTGTATACTTCTTTTTAATTGTTAAGTAGAAAGCATGTATTGCTTATATAAATGTTTTCATAGAGGATATCCTCAAGGTATTTTTAGTATATTTATTCCGAATTGTTAATTAGAAAACATATATTACTAATATAAATTATTAAATAGAGGACAGCCTCATAATATTTCTTGTATATTTCTTATGAATTGTTAATTAGAAAACATATATTACTAATATAAATGATTAAATTTACGATCTCCTAAAGTTATTTCTTGTATATTTCTTCTAAATTGTTAAGTAGAAGACATATATTGCTTATATAAATGTTTAAAAGTGGATAGCCTCATAATAATTCTTGTATATTTCTTCCAAAATGTTAATTAGAAAACATATATTGCTTATATAAATTTTAAATTTATGATCTTCTAAATGCATTTCTTGTATACTTCTTTTTAATTGTTAAGTAGAAAACATATATTGCTTACATGAATGTTTAAAATGAGGATAGCCTCATAATATTTCTTGTATATTTATTCCGAATTTTTAATTATAAAACATATTGCTTATATAAATGTTTAAATTGAGGATAGCCTCAAAATATTTCTTGTATATTTCTTCCAAATTTAATTTATGTAAATTAGTCATTTTTAAATATTTTACATTAGGCTTTGAGGCTGAAGCCTAAATTAATAGGCTTTCATTTATTTGTACTAATAACTATACTGGTTATCTCCATGCAAAATTTCAATCTTATATCTTTAATGTATAATGAACTATTTAGCCTTAAATTAAGTAAATTGACTGATTGTGCGAAATTTATAGTTTTTTCCCTCCAATATGGCGTAATTTATATGTTATCTGCACCCAACCTTAGCAACTAAAAGTACTATTTGTACTAGTCCTATACCTAAAATAAAATTGAAATTATGTTTGTAAGTTTAGGTGCAATGTTTTAAAATTTCCAAAAAACTTACCTTTTTTGAGGCATTCCTATAGGCTTAGGCTTAAAGATAGAATGCTCAATTTCAAGCTGGGGTTCCAGAAATCCCTTCTAGTTTCTAAAAATGCCTTGTCCTAATTCTCTGCTATTGTCAGTTTTCCTGCAAGTTCCCCCTACTTTTTTTGTTGAAATTTTTTTTTCAAAAAATTTAAGGCTTTAAGGCTCAGGCAATTTTAACCCAATTTATTTAATTTTCTTCTTGTATTAATATCCTCAGATTTGTAATGCTCATGCAAAATTTTGCTTTTCTATCTATTGTAGTTTTTTATTTAGAGGAATTTTGATTAAAAATTTGGAGCAAAATCTTCATTTTGGTAAAAATTGAAAATTTGACTATCTCTCAAAGGCCAAAAAATGATCCAATAGGCTTCTGCCTTTACATGTGTTCCTAATTTGGAATAATCTATCTCCATACCAAAAATCAGGTTTTTCCTAATAATTTAAGGAAAATCGTCATTTTGAAATATTTTATATTAGGCTTTGAGGCTGAGGCAATTTTGGACAAAAATGTTATTTATTTTAGCTAGACTTAATCACTCTGATTTTCAATGACTATGCAAATTTTCAAGCTATTCCCGCAAAAACTGCAACTGTGAGAGTAAAATATTGAAATTTTCAGAGAAAATCTCGTAGGTGAAAATTTAGAGGCCTCTAGTTGGAAATTTTGCCTCCTCTAAAATAGCCAATATTGAACCCAGAGCTTTGAAATTTTGAACATCTTCATTATTCTGGAGAAAAACATCACTTGCAAAAAATCAGTCATTTCGGCCTATTTTGGCCTGAGTTCTCAGTTAGCAATTTTCAGACCTGTAGGGAGGGAGTAAAAAAAGCTTCGTAAACGAATTTTAATTTATTTGCAAAAACGCCCCCTACAGCAAGACACGATGCTTGTTGAGTTTTGTCCATCCATTTCTATTGCTCTAAGATCGCATTCAAATGCAGCATTTCTAGGTAGTGCTGAACAAGCAAAAGGAATTTCGTTTTAGTTAATTAAATATCTCACTAAAGAAAATGTCAAAACAGTCGCCCTTTTGCCTCTAATCAAAAAGGCTACTGAAATTATTAGCAAATATCCATCCATTGCTGATGATTCAGGTACAAATATTAGAACAGCAAAGCATTTTCTTACTGCTGCAACTAATCAAGTAA
>CABFPE010001078.1:36759-53150 GCA_900660155.1 Hofstenia miamia | reverse complement strand
TTATAACAAACAGTCTTTACACCTTTATAAGAAAATGAATTCTTGTGCTAATTTTTCAAACTTACATTTACATAACAAAAACGAATTTATGGATTTTTTGTTTTCTTACATAGCTCTAATTTGAGAAGCAAAATATAAAAAGATAAAATAAAAAATCAATGCATTAAATTATTCAACATAGGTTTTAAAAGAAATGACTAATGTTTTGTAACCTTATTATTTATGCTTATCTATTATTTCTCATTTTTCAGATGTTTTTATAAGCATTTTTTATCAAGACAGTTGTCATAAACAAATTGGAAAGATAAAAATTTATTTTGAAAAATCAATTGGTTAATTAATCCTCATTAAATATAAAGGAAAGCCCTGTTTAATATCATCCTCAAATGTAAAATATTTTGTCAAATATATCAATATAAATTGTAACAATGTTAATTTTATATGATTAATTGTAATTGGGAAGTTGATCTGGAGCTAAATACCAGTGACTACTTACATTTGGTTGAATTACACAAAATTCAAATTTTTAAGACTCTACTAATTTTTCTGAGTTTTCTGATGTTTCAGATTTTTCATAATTAACTCTTATATTAATTGTAAGTTTTATTGCTTTATGACTAAAAATTGTTTCTCTCTTTTAATAATTGTTCATTTAAATTTGTAAAATTCTCCTTCTGTTATACTATGAATACTTAAATCAATACATGAAAAACTTTATATTGACATGGAAAATATGTAAATGAAAAAAATTCAATTCAAACTAAATACGAAATTTATTCTGAAGTCACCTGAACATACTTATTCTACAATGTACTGTAAATTAGTACTGTATTTTCATCAATGCAATATCAAAATATGCTGAAATCTTTAAAATTGATGAAGACAATTAATATTCTATGTATTATGCTGTAATTTGTGAATCTACATGAAGTTTGGTTTTACATGGAATGCTTAATATTAGGAAAACAAGTTTGGTCGCTTATGTTCTTATTATTCTTAACATTAACTAATTTAGCATTAATGAAAAATTAAAGCCTAAATATAAATCCTGAAGAAGTTTTAAACTCTTGAGCAAATATTGAATATTTAGTATTTTAATTAATACAAATTGTGTGGGATGTGATGAACATTGCAAGTNACTATAAGACAATTCTAAAAAATCCATAAAACACATTATCCTTAATCTTTCAAGTAATCTATATCGAGATTATATGCTAATATGCATATACATTATATTCACCTAGCTACCTGCATTAGGATATGATATTGTCAAGACTCTTTGCTACCATTGAAGCACAAGTGATCACACTGATAGTTTGCAATGAAAGGTTTTGTGATAATAACAAATAACGATCATATTGTAAGGCCTGAACTATGCAAGACAGTTTGCAAGACGCGGGGACCTTGTACACAGAGAAAAATTTTTAAATTACTCATGAGAAAATATATGCAATCGTGCTAAGTTTTGGACTGTTCAAAATATACCCATTGATTGTTTAGAAAATCAGAATTTTCAGTTGTGAAATTCTCCATGTAATTGCGTTGCGATTATATTTGAAGTGTGCATGTTATTTTTCTGGTAACAGAATACAGATTTGTCTAAAGGACAATTTCTGAAATATATATTAATCAGTGCAATTATGTCAATGTTACAATATTTTTAGTACAATACAATAACCAATTGATGCTAATGATAGTTTAATTTTTTGTAGTTAAGTAGAAATGGTATCAAATATTTCACAAAGTTCTTCACCTTCTTGTGATTCCTCATATTATTCGGAATGTGCAGATTTTTCAAAGGTCTTCCCATTCCTCTGAGTTTTCATAATCTTCATATTTCATTATTTTCATTTTTATTGCTTTATGTCCATTAAAATGTTCTTCTCTTGGAAGAATTGTCCATTTAGGTTTGCAATATTCGTTTTTATTTATACTAAGAATACTTAAATCAATATATGAAGAATTTTCATTCTTATTATATGTGGGGCCTTGTTTGTGATCATTGAGTAGTTCGAATCCTTTGCCATATACAAATTTTTGCACGTGTTTAGGAAAAGAATCGGGGGTTTACATTTACGCCCCCAGTCTGGATGTTCTGTATTGAAATCCCCACATATTAATGAATCACTATTTTTGTATTTTTTCAGTTTATCAATATGTGCTTTCCTCTCTTCAATGCAATAGGAACTAGGGCAGTATACACTGACAAATGTAAAATCGAATTTCATTTTTGGATTTTCCACCTTTATTGCTTTGATATAAGTTTTCAACTCTTCACCATGATTGTCATTGTTGATGTCAGTCACAATAAATCCATTTCCTTCATCCAACTATTGGAAATCAGCACAGCAGTTTGTTAGGCATCATTCTCTTTTTTGCTAAAGAATGTTGTAAAATTATAAATTTCGCAACCATAAGTTTGTGATGATTCTTGAATTAGAAAAACCTTTACATGTTTATCTTCTGCTAAGATTTTCTTAAATTCTTTGTGCAAATTCCAGTGCTCACCTACATTCGCTTGAATAATAGAAAATTCCATCGATGTTCTTTGAATCTAAGAATTTGATGGTGTATCCAACAATTAGAAACTCAACGCAATTTCAAAGCTTGCCAAATTTTACCCAATTGAAATTAAGTGTCACACTAAGAATATGCTCACTGTGGAATATTTCTTCCATATGTTGCTTTCTCAGGATTCTCTAATATAGCATGTGGATAAATAAAATTGAGCATTGAAAATCCATAGACAAGCGATTTCTGCCAAAGTTTCTATTTCCACTGCGGAATAAATTCTACGATTTGCGTAATACAATTAGGCGATTTTCATGATAAATATATATATATATATATATATATATATATATATAGATATATTTCTAATACATACGCATGGTTCAACCAAGGGGTAACCAGGGGCACATGCCCCTGCTAAATTTTGAATTGATTAGAGAGGAATACTCTTACATATTTGAAATTTGATGGAAATGATCAGCAAAAAAATAAAGTTGAATGAAATTTATTGTATTATTTTCCCTCCCCTCCAATATTGGTTAACTATAATATATTTAATGTATATAACAGCATAACATAATATATAAGTATAGAAATTTATTTGATTGCTTTATAATTGAAATCAATCATTCTATCATGATCAGGGCTCGGATAAAGTTTATTTAATTTTAGTAATTACTGATGTCTTGAATGCAAGCATTTTTCAGCTTCATTTACGAGAGAGTTACGTTGGTGAAGATGGTTCGAATATTTATTGGTACTTCACTTAAAAAATCATTAATAATTTCATTAAACAGAATCTTGTAATTGTTGCAGAATTAAAAAACACTCTCATTAATATATTCTAATTGCGGCTTTTACTCGTGTATTTGATAGTTTCCATGTTGTTCACGAATATCTTTGTAGTACAATTTACTAACATTAACATTTAGTTCGAAACAATAAACAGCATAATGTTAGTTTGTTGGAATAATGTATGTGACATTATTTTTTCGCTTTGTGTATTCAATGATGTTTATTTTTATTGCATTCAAGTTTTTCGTATGTTGATATTCTTTGATGTAAAATTGATGTGACATCTGAGTCTCCGGAATCATTTTAAAAATGCATTTATATTCTAATAAATATAAAATAATTCCTAATACTGGCGAATGTTGTCCAGAATTTTGTATAAAAATCCACATTGTAGCACCAAAATTTGCAGATGAAAGGCATACAATCTCCAAAATTCATACCAAAATAATGTGTCCCCTCTATAATTAAAATTTAGTTGGGCCCTGATTATAATTTTTTAATAATATAAAAAATAATTAAATCACAATCCATTAAAAACATTTTAGGACTGTCCGCCTTATTGGTAGATTTATAACTTAATAGACATGAAACTTAAAATTCACAGCATTTTTTATTATCAGATAATTGACCTCATCTTTGTCAAGATTTATGATTAATCACCAATACTTGGAACTCTGTTTGTTTTAAATCAAAGTTTTGATACTAAAATCAATCTAGGCGTTTATAACACACTGGAGTTTTATCCAAAACATAAATGTTATTGTAGTTCACGGAAGACATAGCAAAGTTATCATCAAGGCAATAATACACTTTAAATATATTGTAAGCTTTCTGTAATTTCACAACATTACGTTTAATAACGTTCATTAGTCTTTGTTTATAAAACAGGCCTGCATAGAATTACTATAAAATCTTAAAATGGAGAGGGCATGGCGATTTTTACTTTTAGTATTTTCATTTACATTCTTTAAGCTTATTTTATAATTTCTCTACACTTAGGACCCAAAAGCTTTTACAAATTTATACATATACATATATATATATTTATGTATAAATATATAAAGCAATATTATTTACTTAAATATTAAAAATTGTTTTATTAATGAATTGCTAAACAAACAGCGTTTTATGTTGTCAGATAGAGCAAAACTAGCAGGCTTGCTTAGTTTTACCACAAAATTTGTTGGAAACAGAAACCAGAGAAGAAAATTATAAATTTATATCCGATGTTCTAGCCCTTTGTTGAAATTTGATTTAAAATAGCGAAATCATAATATATGTTATTGCATATAGTTATATCTGTAATTATTTATCTAGTTTGAGATAATGAATTAGAATTTATTTGAAGCGCTAATTTTTTAGTATTTTTACTATATTTTACTATATTTTTTATATATTGCAGTTCATTTCCAATATAGTGGTAATTCGTACTTTGCCTTATATATTGCATCACAAATTAGTGCAAGCCGCCAATTGTTGGCTATCTGATGTGTTTTTTGTATCTTTTAATTGCTAGTATTTTGGTATATTTTAACAATTTTCGATCATTTGAATAAGCAAAATCCAAAGGGCTTTTAAATCACTCATGATTATTAATTTTGGAGTTTGAAGTTTTCTAATTATTAGCAACGTCTTGCCATCAAAAGTGTATCATACGAGCTGATAACCTTGTTTTTGCTAAGAAATTTTAATCTTTTTAGATGGATTGAATTCGGATCCTTCAGTTGCTATATGCAATCCAGAAAATGGCATGTGACATACAATACTTAGGCTTGCCTTTATGTGAGGATCTTTACACAGCAACTAACACAAAACAACAGCAAAAGACTGTTGTGACGCAAAACAGGCAAAAATAAGTCATAGACTCATTTGTAAGATACCCACTAAAAATGATGTTCAAGGATTCTTAGCCATATTTTTACACCAAATCTTTAAAGTAGCAAAATACTTAGTTTCAATCACAGTCCTGCGAGACTGCGACCAAAAACAAAACATGGAATATGTGGTCAATTTTGTCTTATTTTTTGCAAAATTGTTATTTTCCTAAGCTAAGCTATCTGTAATGTCCCAATTAAACATTAAATTTTATTACTGATTTTATATTTAATACATTAATAGTATAATGGAACAAGAAATAGATGTACAGGATAGAGCCTGTTCTATCAAATGTTCCATTTTCAGTACAAGAATCAAGGGCGCAATCAGAACCGGATTTCTTTTCTTGTAGGCTGACGTCAGTTGAGAACATAGTAACATTCTGAATTCAGGTTTTCAAAAATGGTTTGTGTTCGTTAAGTAATAATTTTCAGCAGAAAATTGAAAAATTGGTGAGATGCAATTTAAAATTGGATGTTTGCAACAGTGACTTCAGCATGACTGAAATGTCCCACATGCCTCTGACTGACGATCATGACACGTGACAAGGTCTTTTAACAGGTCATTTAAGAACGTTGAATTGCAATATTCTTTCCAGGGTTGTAACTGGCTCTGCGGATCAGCAATTCACTGGGTCAAGGCATTATTATCAGATCAGCAGGGTCATTGGCTTAAATTTATTTAGAGAAATAACTTAAATAATTTTCATAAATTCATGCTGCTTTATACCTAATGAATCAATACACAAATAAATAGATTGAAATGTTTAATTTTTTTTATGTTAAATGTCGTTTATTACTAAATAGAGCACTGCAAATTCTCTTGCTATATTTTATATGCGAATTAAGGCAGTGCATTTTCAAATCTGAACCAGCATTTGACTCCAATATATAGCATGTTTACAAAATAACTTCCATAGCAAAAACATCTGTTGTTACCACTCACTTTAAAAAGCAATATTGAGACATATGGCAGAGCTTAGCTTTTTATTCTACAATAGAAGAATTCAATTAACACAAAGTGTTGCCTCTTGAAATTATTTTTTTAAGTTTCAGTTTCCCACTAAAATTCGAATTATAATCCAACCTAGAACCGGATTTCAATTATATTTTTTAGTTATTATTAAAGTAATATTGTTTCTTACATTAGATTTAAAGCTAAGTGAAAATTCTTGTCAAAATAGAATTGAGATAAATCACTAAATATCATAAACATTTGCAAATAGAAGAATTAACTTCTTCTTCATCTTAATATTATTATTATTATTTCTTACTTCTCACAGCTTCATGCTGGTATCCCTCTCAGCTCGGGGAACTCGCCAGTTCCCAGGGAGTCTGAGAGCTTTCCTCAAGACTCTAGCTGTTCCTAACAATGCTGCCATCTGTGCTACTGCTCCTCTCCACTTTGGTAGTCCCAAATCCTTCAAGTATCTTTTATGCTTCTTACTCACTGCTCCTAGTGCTCCTACAACTACTGGGACTACTTTAACCTTCTTCAATTTCCACAGCCTTTCTATTTCCTCTGCTAACTCTCTATACTTGCCTATCTTGTCTTTCTCCCTGCTTTCTACATTCCTCTCCTTTGGTACTGCTATGTCTTTTGCTGTTCCCAATCTTTTCTCTTTGTCCACTACTACTATTTCTGGCCTATGTGCTTCTATCACCTTGGTTGTCTGTATGTTGAAGTCCCACAGTATCTTAACCTTCTCATTTTATATTACGCCCTGTGGCTTGCGCTCATACCATTTGTCTCCTGCTTCTAATCCATGCTGCCTGCTCAAACTCCAGTGTACCATTCTTCTCACCTTGTCATGCCTGAATTTATACTCATTCTGTGCCAACTTCTCACACCCTGCTATCAGATGATCTAATGTCTCCGCCTCTTTCTTACATAGCCTACACTTATCACTT
The DNA here is from genome assembly GCA_900660155.1 of Hofstenia miamia. Taxonomy (NCBI): domain Eukaryota; kingdom Metazoa; phylum Xenacoelomorpha; order Acoela; family Hofsteniidae; genus Hofstenia; species Hofstenia miamia. Next base: position 46,059 of record CABFPE010001078.1, on the reverse strand, counting down.
ACTTCTATTCTTCTGTCTATATGCTTCTTCACCCAGTTTCTTTTTTTTGCTTGCTCCTGTGCTGCCATTATCATTGCTTCTGTTTCTCTCTTCAGTCCTGCCTTCATTAACCACTTGTTGCTCTCTTCTCTTTCACACATTTCTGTGTTCCTCCAGTATTCTCCATGCATTGCCTTCTGCCTATACATTGTTTGTCTCTCTGATTCCATCCTACTCTGGTATATCTTTTTCCTTCACTCTCAGTTCTTATCTTCCTTAACTTCTTTTTACAATATTTAATGTAAGCAATGGAAAACACTTGAAAAATATTAAGGAGATCACTGATGAAAACAAAAACAATATGATGTAAGAAAATTCCTTTATTTTATCTATGCAGCCACTGAAGCATCGTTGATTTTAGTCATAGCAATGAAATATTCAAACTGAAAATATAATGAAATTATTGAATGTTAATAATTCATTTTTTAAAAAAATAGTTTTTGCTAGGCTGTACAATTTAAAGATTAATTTTATTTGATGAATCATTATATTTAACAATTACGTTTTTGCATAAATCAGATTCAGTTTTGTGTAAAATATTTTTTTGGGTTTGATTGTAAAGTTTTTTACAAGAGGCGTTTATCACTTGAATGAAACACTGTAAATTAGTTGGTGCTTTTTGTAGATAGTTATCTGACATTACTTCAAAGGGAAAACACCTGTGCCATTTTATCTGCTTAAATGATTTTTCAAAAAATGGTATTGCAGAATTTCTGACTAAATTTTTAGATAACTATTAATTGATTTATTATTTACAAAAGGTAACTACTAAAGATTAATCATTGCCACCCTTGTTTTATTCATAATTTTTAAAATTATACAGTTATGTAAAATGAAAATTTCTAAATTGAATAAAGGTTTCCCAAATGAGTGTACATCATTTTAAGATCTATTTCAGAAAAAGTAAGATCAAATTCAGAAAAGTAAGATCAATTTCAGAATTTTCAAGTTTCCTAAGTTAAAGCAAGGCGAAGATGTCTCATTATATTTTAATATTGTAATTAACCTGTCTATGTTGGACATTCAATATATACTATTTTACTTTTACTACAGAAGGAACACAAATGTTATTAGGGTTCATGTCATTTTCAGTTTGGCTTTAGAATATAACATTTCTCTTGTAGAAATAGGGAGTTGTGTCTTTAGAAACACATACACTTTCCATGTAGATATAGACAGCCTCTGCTAATTGCTTTGCTGTTTTCAGCCTTCTGCAGAGCGTCTTTTGCCCTATTTTTGATGAGTAAAACATGAAAATTTAAAGATTCTGAACATTCTGAAATGGATCTGGCTTTTTCTGCATTTGATTTTACTTTTTTCTGAAATAGATCTTGAAATTGTGTATCAATGCATTATTTTATTCAGTAGTAACAGTGTATTTTAAAACTGTGTTAAACTCAAACCCATCTAGAGAAACTAATGACTTCAAATTTTCTTAAGAAAATCTGTAAAAATATCACTTCATTCTACTAGTAAAATTCATGTTTCCATCCTGATTTAACTAATCACACTCTTAACAACAATTTGAAAATCACTCACAAATTGTACATAATTTAAGTGTGTGAAAGCTGTTAAATTTTCTTCGGTATTGTAGTAGTTAACAATTTGCTTGAATATTTTTAAATTTCTAACAATTATTTAACAAATATGCTAGTCAAACATAGGGAAAATACCAATTTTTTTGTTTGATACCAAGATGAAAGTTTTTTATAGTTGTTAGAGCTTTGACTCAACAATCATTCAGTCAACAAAGATTGGCTAAACAATAATGTCCTGCAGAAAACTATTTGTTTTATTACATTCCAATATTTCGTTGCTAAATCAGGTAACATGACAATAAGCAACAAACCTTTTAATGAAAATATCATGTTTACAATATCACAAAAAATCCTACTGCTTTCATACAATTGAATTTTGTAATTTTTAATTATATTAATTGTTGTTAAATGGATTAGTAGTGAAAGGAATGTAGAATATGCATTTTTCTACTTGATTCAAGTGATTTTCATAATAATATTTTTAAGTCTTTAGTTTCTCCTAAATTTATCACAGTTTTACTGGAGTGTTACTACAATACACATTTGGAAAAATTAGACTATGTTTAAAAATTTTCTTGTAGAAAACTGATATACAAACTATACAAACTACAATATACAAAAAATAGTTTTTTACTTTAAATGAATTCATTAAGGTTTGAGCTTGATCAAAATAAACAATGAATCCCTTTTTTTAGAAATGAGATTCCTCACCTCCCTACAATCAGAACATTTGCTGTTAAGTAACAGTCATACCTTCAACTTTTTTCTACAAATTTTTTTACTATATTGAGATTTTCAACAAAATTCGTAAGTGTGAATGCAGAAAGCTTTTGTGTCCACAAAGTTTTCAGAGTTAATCAATTGTACTTTGGCTGACAACTTTTGGCAATATGCACACTATTTACACAGTGACATGAAACATGCATATCATTTTTGCAATGAGTAAATTTCACGTTTAATCACGCAACATACGTGACATTCATTCACTCAAATAGAGCATTTGAAAAACATTTTAATTTCAAAGGAAATTACAATAGATTTAGGGATTAAATAAAAGTGATAACATTTGTATTCAAAATAATATTCATTGTTAATTGATTGAAATCTTAAAATTTTATCATTTGCTATAACATAAATAATAAAATTATTTATGACCAGCCAGGATTTTTAAGGAATTTTGAAAGGAGTTTGAATAATTACCAAAATGCTGGTTTAAACTTTATACAAAATTTATGAAAAGTTCGTTTTAATATAATTCATATTCATTTATTCCAGAGCTATTTGTATGAATTGTAAAATGCATAACATTCAAATGCTTTTCATCTAGTAATATTTTTGAACACTTACAAATCATGCACTATCCACATTTTTTGAGGAAAATCAGTACAGCTATGTGTAAGCCAGTATATTTATAGGATTTCTCCAATATATTTTTTATGATTACAAACAATAATCTCATTTCATATTGTAGTATAATCACATCCCTATTTATAAAATAAAAATTAGTGTTTAATTAATATTATATTTGATATCCATTTATAATTTGACTGGTCACTCAAACTGAACCTCATATTGTGCGTAAATTTGAACTGCAGACATATCATTGTATCTTTTGCTTGTTTTGTTCTGATAACAATAATCACATTTTAACAAGTGACCTATGTTATTTGCTAATGTTTATAAAAACACAGAGTGTGTGAATTTCTGTTAATTTAAGTTTTGTTACCCTAACTTATAGTTGCTTTTTGTTGAATCATTATAGATTTCCCCACAGTCGATTTTACTTACATTTATTTTAGCAATTCCAGGATAACTAACTTTTTCATATATTGCAATTATATTTATCTCTATAATATTTTATTATTAAAATGTTGTTGATTGTAATGATCACCACTTAGGGTATCACTTCAGGTGTTAAGGTAGGATAACCAGAAGCTTAAATAGTAAATGGTTAATCCATTAGGAAGCGCAATTTGCATCTAGCTATAGCTCTTGTATTTTCTTGTCTCTAAAATGAGCTGACAGTTAGGACTTGGAAATGTTTCATCACTTAGACCAAAGGCTTCTGTTATGTAAGAAAAAGTTTTGATTAACTTGTTCTCTAATATACTGTTGTTATAAATTTTGAAATGAACATGCTCTTACTTTCTTGTTAGTAGTTTCATCAGTATTTGTTTATCTTGTTAATGAAATATTGTTTGAGTGTGGCTCGCGCCTCTTGTACAAGACCAACATTCTACAATGTGAACAGATAAAACCGTATATTTTAAAAATTTAATTTATATATTCTATTTTAAATCAAAATCAATTTAGATGAAAAAGTAACATACGAAGTTATTATAAAAGGGAACTATCTAAAACCAGAAAAATGAATGATGCAGAATCAGTGTATATTCTAACATTGAAATTTTTCGACTAACTAAGTTTTCTTGAGCTAAAAATACATCTTAGAAAATGTTATTGTTGTATTTCTAAGCTAAATCGTCTGTAATATCTCAATTCAGTATTCAATTTCATAACTGTTCTAGATTTTTTATCTCTTTTAATGTCAATTATGGCACCAGGTATAAATGTACAGGATAAGGAACTGGCTATCCAATGATTTCTTTTTAAAACAAGTATCACTGGGGCAGTCAGAACGGGTTTTCTTCATGTAGGCGGACGGTAGTTGACAATGCAATGATGAGGATTGTGAAAATAGATTTGGATTTATTAAGTAATAACCTATTCCGTAGTGAATTTACAAATTTTAAAAAAAAGCCTGGTGAAATGCATTATTAGGTTCGATTTTTTAAATTATTACTAAGGATTGAATTACACAATTTTCATATGAGGTTTAAATAATTTTAATGATTTCAATTTTTGTATACTAGATTTCATTGAGACTTCACTTGTTTTACTTTGAATACGAATTCAGGCAATGTATTTGCAAAACAATATATATATATATATATATATATATATATATATATATATATATTGCAATTTATATAATAACTTCCACAGGAAAAACATCAGTTGTTAACAGCCGTGGTTAAAAAGCGACAATGAGCCATGACATACATTAGCTGGTTATTCTAAATAAAATGAGATTTGCGCTTTTAGCACCAAGTGTTAGCTCCTGATTTTATTCTTAGTTAAAAAATTTCAATTCCCACCAAGATTGCTGTAAGAATCGCACACAAATTTATATTTCAATTCTTTTATTTAAATATCTTCATGTTATAATTGATGAATATTTAATGAATATTTCGTCTTTAAAATATGCTTTAAGTCTTTGACGACAGATATAAAATGGAGTGAGAAAAGGCCTACTGCAATAACTTCCTGGAGATTTTCAGTAAAGTTAACAAAAATATGGTTGCAAACACACTTTGCCACAGACCAAGATTTGATGCAACAATTACCTTCTATCAAGAGTATTCATTGCAAATTTTCGTTTTTGTACTGAAAATCACCAGGATGTGATTAAAGTAGGCCTTTAGTGAAATCGTTAAATTCACTAAATATTTGTAAATAGAAGATTCTCTCATATACTGATGTTTTACATAATGATTTGGCCTTGCTAAGATTGTTTGCTTCATATAGAATATTTGGATAGTTAAATTTTTTCTCATCTAAATTGTGGAAGGTGTTAGAACCACGACTTCATATTTTAATTGAATCATTCTAATATCTGTGCAGATCCATGGGATTTTTTGTTTTTGTAGATGAAAAAATATTCTTAGCAAAACCCTGCAAACTATCTAACCAGTCAACACCTATATGTTTCACATGATCACCGAGTCACATTGTGTGACTTGGTTGTGACTGATTCTTCTTCAAAGATATGAAGCAATTTGTTTTTACCGTGCTATTTTTAAATACTATGGAGTGCAAAAAAGAAATGTACAAACAATTTTTACAAAGACAATACAATAAAATTGATTAATAAATGTAAAAACTCATATTATTTTCTTACATTCAACCAAGATTATATTTTCTTCATAACTAAAAAAATTAAAAACCGTAATATTTACAAAACTGTACTAATAAAAATATATTAAGTTTTTTCAACTATGCAATCTGTAAAGCAAAGCAGTGATGCAAAGCTTACATATTTGCAGGTTTTTTTAAAGGTCGATTTCGAATTGATGTCTAAAATTCTTAAGTTTGAGCACATAATTGTGTAAAAAATACATAAAAAGTACCGGGGTAATTGGAACAGCTAATTCAGAAACGCGTCCTTATTGGAAGATATCGTCCAATCCGATTCCTTCTATTAATGAGGAAACAAAAAATTCTCTCAATGTTAGCACATTTATTTCACGGGCCGATATGCTAGCATCAGCCAGCCTCGCAAATATGTCAAAAGAATAAACAAGCAACCGTACCAAAATTACAATGAGAATGATTTGAAGATGGCGTTGGAGGATATTGAGAAAGGTATGTCTCTCAGAAAAGTCAATGCAAAGTACGGAATAAGTTTAGGAACTCTGAGTCGCAAGTCACATGGTTTACATGGCAAGAGACCTGGTGCACCGCCTGTTTTCTATGAATGAAGAAGAAACTATCACTAATACAATTCAACAAGTGACTGCTTGGGGTTATAGATTCACCAAAAATGATTTGGATGAAAGTCATCACAAAGTCACATGTTTCAAGAAAAATTTGCCTAAACTCGATTTTGTTGACAGTTTTTGCAAGAGGAGAATGTTTTCAATGAGAAGACCTTGTAACATCAAATTTGCCAGAGCTTCAATCTCAGCTGATGAAATCACCAGCTTTTTCAACAACATTGCAAGTCAGTATAAATTTCTCCTGAAAATATGTTTAACTTGTGTGTTAGATGATCCAGGTGCTGTGAAGGTTCTCATTCAAAGAAGAACACACAGAGTAATACTGGTAAAAGAGAACTCTAAGGTAAATATTTCGATTATAGCTATGTGGATCGGCCACAGGTGAACTTCCCCCACCAATGGTATGTTACAAAGCACAGAATTTCTACGATGGGTGGGCTCAGAAATGCCCGAATGACTCAGTCTATGTAGTGACAAAATCAGGTTTGTTCAAAATGTTGACATTTGAAACATGGTTCACTGATGTCTTCCTCAAAACTGTCCATAGAAGACCCGGCAGAAAGCTTTTTGTTGGTGATAATTTGGCAAGTCACTTCTCATCAAAAATTATACAGTTGTCAATGCACATGATATCTATTTCACTGCTCTCCCACTGAACACAATTCACATCTTGCAGCCCCTTGATGTTGCCGTATTTCACCCAATGAAGTTGATGTGGAGAGAAATTCTCGACAATTTTCAAAAGGAGACCAGAAGACATGGTCAAATTCTAAAGGAACACTTTCCAGTGATGTTATCAGAGCTGTTGTGCAAAATGAAAACTAACCTGCTTCCACAAATGAACTTTGTGAAATTAAAAATTTAGCTTGGAATCAAAAATTACTCCTAAGTACTTGAAATTATCTACAGTCAAAATGCTTGAATTATTGAGGTTAACGGTAAAGGCTGAAATATCCTAATTATCTTTAAAATATAAAATTCAGTTCTATCTTCATTTATAAGCAACCTGTGCATCCTGAAATACGTACATAATTTGCTACAATATAATCTTAAAGATTCAATTGCCATGTGCATAGATTTATTATAGGTGAATATGCATGTATCATCAGAGTATTGAATTAAATTGTAATCATTTATCATATGTGTATCAGTTACATATATACAGAAAAGAAGGTAACCAAGATTTGTTCCTTGAGGAAGACTATTATTAACAGGTAGTCAATGTGAAAAAAACATCACTCATCTTTACTCTCATTGTTTGTAGCCAATCACTACGAAATCTCAATAAATACTTTCAATGTAATGTAATATAATTGTTGAATGCTCATATTTAGATTTTACAGTTTTGCATATTAAAATAATGTACAAGACGGGAAAAAATTTTTATTTTGAAGGATAGCCAGAACTAACCCGCTTCCACAAATAAAATTTGTGCGTTTAGGAATATTTTTTTATTGTGACCAGTAAGAGGTAGGTGTTAGATGGATAGGGACAGGTCGTAGTTCAAACACCATAGACCATTTCCCACTCTGCTTAATATTTCGACAAGTAACAACTCTGAATCACACACTTAGGATTTTTTGTTTATCTGACTAATGAAGATAGCAAGTGGATACAATTGACAAGACAGTTTGCAAGATTCCGGAACCTTGTACACAGAGAAAAATGTTTAAATTTTAAATGAGAATCCTCATTAAAACTTATTCTTCCCAGTCATTCGCACAGCATCCCTGAAAATATATGCAATCGTGCTAAGTTTTGGACTGTTCAAAATATACCCAATAATTGTTTAGAAAATCAGAATTTTCAGTTGTGAACTTCTCCATGTAATTGCATTGCGATTAGATTTGAAGTGTGCATGTTATTTTTCTGGTAACAGAATACAGATTCGTCTAAAGGACAATTTCTGAAATATATATGAATCAGTGCAATTTTGTCAATGTTACAATGTTTTTAGTACAATACAATAACCAATTGATGCTAATGATAGTTTAATTTTTTGTAGTTAAGTAGAAATGATATCAAATATTTCACAAAGTTCTTCACCTTCTTGTGATTCCTCATATTATTCGGAATTTGCAGATTTTTCAAAGGTCTTCCCATTCCTCTGAGTTTTCATAATCGTCATATTTCATTATTGTAATTTTTATTGCTTTATGTCCATTAAAATGTTCCTCTCTTGGAAGAATTGTCCATTTAGATTTGCAATATTCGTTTTTCTTTATACTAAGAATACTTAAATCAATATAAGAAGAACTTTCACTCTTATTATATGTGGGGCCTTGTTTGTGATCATTGAGTAGTTCGAATCCTTTGCCATATACAAATTTTTGCACGTGTTTAGGAAAAGAATCGGGGGTTTACATTTACGCCCCCAGTCTGGATGTTCTGTATTGAAATCACCACATATTAAAGAATCACTATTTTTGTATTTTTTCAGTTTATCAATTTGTGCTTTCCTCTCTTCAATGCAATAGGAACTAGGGCAGCATACACTGACAAATGTAAAATCGAATTTCATTTTTGGATTTTCCACCTTTATTGCTTTGATGTAAGTGTTCAACTCTTCATCATGATTGTCATTGTTGATGTCAGTCACAATAAATCCATCTTCCTTCATCCAACTATTGGAAATCAGCACAGCAGTTTGTTAGGCATCATTCTCTTTTTTGCTAAAGAATGTTGTAAAATTATAAATTTCGCAACCATAAGTTTGTGATGATTCTTGAATTAGAAAAACCTTTACATGTTTATCTTCTGCTAAGATTTTCTTAAATTCTTTTCTGTGTTTAGGCCAGTGCTCACCTACATTTGCTTGAATAATTGAAAATTCCATCGATGTTCTTTGAATCTAAGAATTTGATGGTGTATCCAACAATTAGAAAGTCAACGCAATTTCAAAGCTTGCCAAATTTTATCCAATTGAAATTAAATGTCACACTAAGAATATGCTCACTGTGGAATATTTCTTCCATATGTTGCTTTCTCAGGATTCTCTAATATAGCATGTGGATAAATAAAATTAAGCATTGAAAATCCATAGACAAGCGATTTCTGCCAAAGCTTCTATTTCCACTGCGGAATAAATTCTACGATTTGCGTAATACAATTAGGCGATTTTCATGAAAAGTTTTGAAATATATATATATATATATATATATATA
>CABFPE010001078.1:0-32470 GCA_900660155.1 Hofstenia miamia | reverse complement strand
TCACTGCACAAAGTATATATATATATATATGTTTAATAGCCTTTATTTGTCTAATAATCGTACAAAACTATATATAAATTCTGCAAAAATGAATATATACAATATTTACATTTTGTAAATATGTTGTATATATTTACCATGTATACAACATATTTACAAAATGATGATACATACAGAATTGCACAATAAAATAAACAAAGCTACGACATATACATAAGAATAATAAAGAAATTAACAACAAAATGAAAACAAAAACAGAAAAAATTATATGGTGTTTATTTAATATTTTCGCCAAACATTTTGGGCTTTTGTGTACCCATAGTTGAATTGATTTGCAAGTAAATATTCTTTAAGTAGCTTTTTAAATGTTTTTAAGTTCTGTTCGTTGCGGATGCTAGAATCTAATTTATTCCATAAATTACATATATTCGTTATATACCCTCCTTTCCAAAACTTACTTTTTATTTGAACGTTACAAATTAGAGCTTATTTGTTCGGGAGTTATACTTATAGAAATGGCATAGATGTTTAAACATATAAACAATACTGGTATATCTGCAGATGTAAATAGGCGACAATATTGATGCATTATAGATGAATTCGCAAATTGCTTGTTTGTTGATGTTATACATTACACATATACACCAGTTAAACATTCTATTTATATGCTCCGTCTGTGTAATGCCTATATCATGTAGTAAAATACATCCATATCTATAGTGACTTCATACTAGCGCATCTATAATTGCATTGCTCCCTGTAATTTTCCTAATTTGTTTTAGATACTGTATGCCATTTTACGGATCTTCTTTCCAATAAACTCCATATAATTGAAGTCTCTGTCAATGATGACACCCAAGTATTCTACCAAGTCAGTTGGTGATATGTGGGGGGCGGGTGTCCTCGGAAAACTACAATTGTACACTTTGTTACAAGTTGTTTCGTCTGTTTAGGTGTGAAGAAAATGAACTGTGTTTTTTCTTTATTCATAGTCAGTTTATTTTGGTGTAAATAAGTCTTTACCTTATCAAGGTTTCTTTGGCGGTTGTTAGTAGCAACTATTGGACTTATATGCCGGTTTATCAAACAAATATCATCTGCATATTGAATAATTTCACTGTCTAAAAGGTGATTTGATAAGTCATTTATGTAAAGGGGGAACAGAATTGGACCTAATACTGTGTCTTGCTAGTTATGATATAGTCAGAATAAGTGCTATATATATAAATAAACATTATTTACAATATACATACAAATATATAATAAAAATGCACACAAAGCTATTTACAATAAATATACAAATAAAATTACAATACAATAAAATTAAAAAACAATTTAAATTAAAAACATAAAATTTTTCGCCATGCATTTAATTTATTTGAATATCCATATTTAAATTGATAGCAAGCAGGTTTTCTTTTAACAATTTCTTGAACTTATGTCATGATGAAGATTTACGTACATTTTGTGGTAGATTATTTCAGATATTTGTCGTGGTTGTTGTTAGTGCACCTTTCCAGTAATTGTTGTTTATTTTAAATATATTTATACATTTCTCTGTTCTTTTGTTTACATTGAAATATTTACATATACAGCTTCTTTCAAATTTATTTACAATTTTGTACATATTTACAAGACATATGTATTTCGTATAGTAAGATGGGGTTAGTACTTTTTGCCAACAACAATATGCTCAGAACCGACAAACACTTTCTTAAGACCGGGAATGCAAATTTATTCAAAGAAATTGGTTAAAATAGACGAGAAAGAGACATTATTTTGAATAAAAGTAAAAGGGACATAAAAATTAACTTTTATAATCCAAAGTATATTATTAAATAAAATTTATATGAGAACTGGATGCTTAATTCTTCAAGTGAACAAATTAATATAACTAATTTGATGTATATTTAGCTTAAAGTTACTGTGTTTTTTTTCTATAAACTAAAACTGTTTGAATCTGTTAGAAATGCCTGAAGAGCTACATGCAATGAGCGCAAAATGATTTACCAGAAAAGGAAAGCTGATTCAAGCAGGCTTTAATGTAACCCGATGAAGGCTAGCGAATGATATCTTCAGGTTTTATATATATATGAGGAATGTGTATGCTAGAATCAGAAAGTCATCAAAAAATCCTCTGCTAACAGTACAAGATGTGCAAACGTTTTTCTATATCACTTTCATTAGAGATGCTTGAAATATTTTCAAACAATGTAGCTTTCACAAATTGTAAGTCATTCAGTTTCAATTGCTTAGTGACAACTGCATTGATGTCATTTATGTTATAATAATCCATTTTATAGAGGTCAATGTCATTAAATTCTATTAAATATGATAGACTCCTTTCGAGTTTCTCTGATTTAAGCCTGCTCTCTTCAATATTTTTGATAACATCCTTTTGCCCCCTAAATTAACACCAGATCGTCTTCTCCTTCAAAATAATATTAATTAGCTCTATAGAACATTGCAATAAAATTGCTATGTATTTTTCTTTGTTTCTTTAAATTGTATGGGCTGGCTACGTCTCTGGGAAAGACATATATGACAACAATAACTCCTAACCATGAATTGGTGTTTTGGCAATAAATTGAATATATAAATCTATATTGCAGTGAAATTTTAATGAAAATTTTATTGTCAAAATCATAAATTTTCTGAATATATAATTTAGGGTTCACAGCATATGACTCCATATTTTATCATTTTTATTAATTTGTTGTGTATCTACATATTTTGTTAAATAAATAAATAGGGAAGCAGGTTAATGCAAATTATTTTCAAGTTTTTGGATAAAATGTTTTGCAATTACACTAAGTTAACACAATAACATCACAAGAGCACAATGCAAATTTGTCTCTAGTATAAATGCATCCTTATATGGGCATTTATTTTGAAAACATTATTAACAATTGAAATTTGCTTAATAATTTCTCTACTTTTGTTTTTTCAATATGAAATTAAAATTTTTTTCCCATATTTACAGATTCTTTTTCTGGATGAAAATTAAGTTTTCAAGAGAATTTCTTGTGAAAAATATTGCTAAGCCTTTGTTAAAGTGGATTAAATTTTTCGGTTTGTACTTTTTGTTTCCATTATTATTTAAGTAATTTCCTTAAAACTCAAAATTATATCAAATCACCCACCAATTTAAAAATTCCTAAAACCATCCCTGCATGGCAGGTTAAACAAAATTAAGTCGTACGTATCAAACCCTCACATTTATTTAAGAAGGGCAAAATATCAGATTTTCTGTTACCAACATTTAATTTATTTAAAAATTTCTTAGCATTGCTGATTTTGCATTGCCTGAGAACGTAAAGCAGTTCTTGCTTAGCATTTTAAAATGCAAATTTTCTTCAAGATCAATTGGGGTTTGGTGCAACTATCATTGCAAGAAAATTCAGAAACATTTTTTTGACGTTTTTAATGGTTAACAAATGGTATCTTGGGATTGGTATTAAATTATTATTCTTTATTTTTTATTCTTTATAATTTGGTGTAAAACTAAGAACAGATGTTACTAACATTGAGTTTTTAATATTGGTAAATGGAAATATTTCAATATATTCATTGCATTTTTTTCTAATTCCAATATTATTGCAATAATTTATTATAAAAACCTGCAAACAATTATTATAATATTTATTCATTGATTTATTCAAAGAATTGGCAACAATTTTTCTTGCAATTTGTTTGAATATATTTAAAATTAACAGTAAATGCAAGTCAAATTCAAGTATCAAATTTCACTTTCCATGTCAAAACATTGGTCAAAGTTTTATAGAATTGGTAGAGGGTTGACATTTCTGATTCAAAAAACAGCCAGTCTACAAAAAGTGGTTAGAGAATAATTATATACTGCTGTTAGCAATTTGGTTGGTTGATTAAATTGCAAAAATTCATTACTAAATCAGGTAATATTACAAATAAATAAACACATTTTTTAAAAAATTCATAATTAAAATAACTCAAAAAATTCATGTTTTCAGAAATTTTATTTGGTACACTTTATGAGTTGTATTTAATTGTTATTCAGCGGATTAGCAGTTAAATTAGAGTCAAGTGATTTTCATAATATTTTAAGTCATTAATTTCTCTTAATTGACTCAAACTTATAACGGTTTTAAAATGGTTTTACTACAATACCTTTAATTAAAAAATCCATTTCATCACACATTTGGAAAACAATAGACTGTATCTAAAAATTTTTTGTAGAAGTCTGTATGCTTTGTTAATTAAATTGTGAATACAAGCTATATATTACGACAATTAGTTTTCAAATTTAAATAAATTGATTAAAGTTTGAGCCTCTATATTTGATTGCCTTGATCAAAAATCAACAATGAATTTTTTACATATATATTTGAAATGTTTCTTAGGAGCTTTCCATTTGCTTTCAACGTTTTTAGAGATTTATATTCACATGCTACAATCAAAGCATCTGTTAGAAATGCAACTCCTTTGTAAAAAATATGATCATCCCAAAATCTACCAAACAAGCATAAAATTTTCATTTAGATTAACTGTAGAAACTCAAATGTGCAAAAATCTTACGGGAACTTTGTTTTTTCAAATAATTGTGATTTTTGCAGCTTTTAAAAAACCCCGTCAACTACTTAGATGCAAATAAAATAATATTCTTACAAATGACTTGAACAAATTTTTAAAATGCATTGAACATTAAAACAAGGTTGATGAGGAGTATAATAAGGCATCAATATACTTTATTGTTTAGAACACTTTCCAAATTTAAAATTAATTTATTCATTTGACATTGGGAAATAGACCACCAGAAATCCAACACTAACGGGGAAAGTTTCTATTCCGGAAAAATGAAGAACATTTAGATATAGTTTACAAAACTGTGTAAATGCTAATTTCTAAAAATGTGAATAAGAATTGTATTTAAAAACTACTTAGCGACTTTCATCGAATTCATTAAAGTTTGAGTTTCCACATATGATTGCCTTGTTTAAAAATCAGCAATGAATCATTAGATGCAGATATAAGATATGGGTCTTCTGTTATTTCATATTCCTTCTTGTTTTCATCAGTGATCTCCTTGATTTTTCTCAATTGCTTTCCGTTGGTTGCGTCAAATATTGTTAGAGAATTATCACTGCATCCTGCTATCAAAACATTTTGATTTAGAAATGCAACTCCATTGTAACAGAATTCCACCAAACTACGAAAAGAACGTACAATTGTTTGATCTTTAAATGAAAACAAATTAATTTCATCCAGACTACTGAATACAATATATTCTAAATTTTCACTTAGATTAATTGAAGTAACGTAGTTATATTCTTGTGGTAACTTTGCTTTTTCAAAAGATCGAGACTTTATGCAGTATTTAAAAAAACTTAATGATGTATAAGAGACGAGTAAAAGAAAGTTCCTACAAGGACTTGAACAAATGCTTGAAATTTCTGTAACATCTATAGATGAAATGGGATATATTTCTGATTTAGTCAACTCATTGTCGACTTCTAGTAAACAACCATTAGTACTACTATTGCTTTCAAAAGGGACAAATACTATTAAGTTACCATTGGGTAGCTGTGATAAACAGTTGCAATCGAAACAATATGAGCCAGATTTAATGCTAAATTTTCTAATGCTACCATTTCTTAGTGTTTTAGATATAAAGATTTTGCTGCTGTCTTTATTGTTAGTGTGACACTTAAAATCATTTCACTAAACTTTGGTAAGTATCCAAATAGTTTCTAATTTTTCAATACATCATCAATGGATATATATATATATATATATATATATATATATATATATATTTTTAGTATAAGTTGCAAATAGAATATTTGATAACAATCGCTTGTCTATGAATTTTATCTGCTACACAATATTATGCCGCATGCTATATTAGAGAATTGAAAGTATGCAACGCATGCATTAGACGACATTTTATTTTCAAAATTCATCTTGTGTGTTATTTGAAAGTGTGAAGGTAATGCGTCATCAGTATAAAGGAATTGTTTAAGCATAGAGATAAAATGAGTGCATTTAATTTCAAATAATTTTACGCTAATTTCGTCTAATGGAAGGAATATTCCACAGTGAGCATTATGTTAGACCGGGGCGATATGGACACTTAGCGATATCAACACACTTTAATATAGTATAGTATTCTCTTTTCTTTGTTTTTCAATCTTGCAAAGTACATTATCAAATTCTTAGATTTAAAGAGCATCGATGGAATTTTCTGTTATTCAAGCGAATGTAGGTGAGCACTGGAATTCGCATAAAGAAGAACTTGAGAGAATGTTAGAAGAAGATAAAGATATAAATGTTGTTCTACTTCAAGAACCATCACAAACTTATGGTTGCGAAATTGATAATTTTACTACATTCTTTAGCAAAAAACGCAAGGATGCTGAACAAACTGCTGTGCTGATTTCCAATAGTTGGATGAATAACGATGGATTTACTGTGACTGATATCACCAAGGAAAATCATGATGAAAAGTGGAAAAATTATATCAAGGCAATAAATGTTGAAAATCAACAAATGAACTTTGATTTTACATTTGTCAGTGTATACTGCCCTGGAACCTCATCTTTCCCCATTAAACAGAAGAAAGCACTTATTGATGAACTACAACAATACAAAAATAGCAATTCCTTAATATGTGGTGATTTCAATGCACACCATCCAGCTTGGGGAAGTGGATGTCAATCTCCAGATTCTTTTTCTAAATACATTGAAACATTTGTCAGTGGGAATGGATTCGAACTACTTAACATTCGCAACCAAGGCCCCACATATAATAGGGCAGCTAGTTATTCATATATTGATTTAAGCATTCTTTGTATAAAAGAAAGTGAATTATGCCATTATAAATGGACAATTCTCAAAAGAGAAGAAACATTTTTTGGTCATAAAGCAATAAAAATTACAATTAAAATTGCAGTTGATTATAAAAAAACTGATAAATCAAAGAATTCAAAAGAATTATTTGAATTTTGTGTAATTCAAGCGAATGTAGGTGAGCACTGGAAATTGCACAAAGAAGAATTTAAGAAAATCTTAGCAAAAGATAAAAATTCAAAGGTTTTTCTAATTCAAGAACCATCACAAACTTATGGTTGCGAAATTGATAATTTTACTACATTCTTTAGCAAGAAAAGCAAGGATGCTGAACAAACTGCTGTGCTGATTTCCAATAGTTGGATGAATATAGATGGATTTACTGTGACTGACGTCACCAATAAAAATCATGGTAAAAAGTGGAAAAATTATATCAAAGCAATAAATGTTGAAAATCAACAAATGAATTTTGATTTTAATTTGTCAGTGTATACTGCCCTGGAACCTTATCTTTCGCCAGTGTATACTGTCCTGGACACAGTATCTTTCTCCAACAATACCAATAAAGCATTTATTAATAAACTGCGACAATATCAATATAGCAATTCCTTAAATGTAAACCTCACCCCCCAGAATCTTTTGCTCAATACGTTAGATATATATATATATATATATATATATATATATACTCAATGATCGCAAACAAGGCCCCACATATAAGAGCAGCACTAGGTCTTTGTATAATTTAAGTATTGTTAGTATAAAGAAAGGTGAATTCCGCACATGTAAGTGGACAATTCTTAAGACAGGGAAAATATTTTGGTCATAAAGCAATAAAAATTACAATAATGAAAGTAGACCCTTATGAGAAATCAGAGGAATAAGACGACTTTGAAGAATCTGAAAATTCAGAGGAATTATAAGTTGATGAAGAATCTGAAACATCGGAGTACTCAATCAAATTCTTAGATTCCAAAGAAGTTGAATTTTGTGTAATTCAAGCAAATGTAATTGGGGACTGGCCTAAACACAGAAAAGAATTTGAGAAAATCTTAGAAGAAGAAAAAGAAAATATAAAGGTTTTACTAATTCAAAAGCCATCATTAAAAAAAGGTTGCAAAATTAAGAATTTTAAAATATTCTTTTGCAAAATGAATGATGCTGAACAAACTGCTGTGCTAATTTCCTATAGTTGGATGAAGGAAATGGATTTATTGTGACTGCCATCACCAATGACAATCATGGTGAAGAGTTGAAAACTTATATCAAAGAAATAAAGACGGAAAATCCAAAAATGAAATTCGATTTTACATTTGTCAGTGTATACTGCCCTAGTTCCTATTGCATTGAAGAGAGGAAAGCACATATTAATGAACTGAAAAAATACAAAAATATTGATTCCTTAATATGTGGTGATTTCAATACAGAACATCCAGACTGGGGGCGTAAATGTAAACCCCCGATTCTTTTCCTAAACACGTGCAAAAATTTGTATATGGCAAAGGATTCGAACTACTCAATGATCACAAACAAGGCCCCACATATAATAAGAATGAAAATTCTTCATATATTGATTTAAGTATTCTTAGTATAAATAAAAACGAATATTGCAAACCTAAATGGACAATTCTTCCAAGAGAAGAACATTTTAATGGACATAAAGCAATAAAAATGACAATAATGAAATATGAAGATTATGAAAACTCAGAGGAATGGGAAGACCTTTGAAAAATCTGCAAATTCCGAATAATATGATGAATCACAAGAAGTTGAAGAACTTTGTGAAATATTTGATACCATTTCTACTTAACTACAAAAAATTAAACTATCATTAGCATCAATTGGTTATTGTATTGTACTAAAAACATTGTAACATTGACAAAATTGCACTGATTCATATATATTTCAGAAATTGTCCTTTAGACGAATCTGTATTCTGTTACCAGAAAAATAACATGCACACTTCAAATCTAATCGCAATGTAATTACATGGAGAATTTCACAACTGAAAATTCTGATTTTCTAAACAATCAATGGGTATATTTTGAACAGTCCAAAACTTAGCATGATTGCATATATTTTCAGGGATGCTGTGCGAATGAGTGGGACGAATAAGTTTTAATGAGGATTCTCATTTAAAAATTACTCATTTTTCTTTGTGTACAAGGTTCCGGCATCTTGCAAACTGTCTTGTCAATTGTACTTCATTAGTCAGATAAACAAAAAATCCTAAGTGTGTGATTCAGAGTTGTTACTTGTCGGGGGTATTGAGCAGAGTGGGAAATGGACTACGGTGTTTGAACTACGACCTGTCCCTATCCGTCTAACACCTACATGTTACTGGTAACAATAAAAAAATATTACTAAACGCACAAATTTTATTTGTGGAAGCGGGTTGGTTCTGGCCATCCTTCAAAATAAAAATTATTTCCCGTCTTGTACATTATTTTAATATGCAAAACTGTAAAATCTAAATATGAGCATTCAACAATTATATTACATTACATTGAAAGTATTTATTGAGATTTTGTAGTGATTGGCTACAAACAATGAGAGTAAAGATGAGTGATGTTTTTTTCACATTGACTACCTGTTAATAATAGTCTTCCTCAAGGAACAAATCTTGGTTACCTTCTTTTCTGTATATATGTAACTGATACATATATGATAAATGATTACAATTTAATTTAATACTCTGATGATACATGCATATTCACCTATAATAAATCTATGCACATGGCAATTGAATCTTTAAGATTATATTGTAGCAAATTATGTACGTATTTCAGGATGCACAGGTTGCTTATAAATAAAGATAGAACTGAATTTAATATTTTAAAGATAATTAGGATATTTCAGCCTTTACGGTTAACCTCAATAATTCAAGCATTTTGACTGCAGATAATTTCAAGTACTTAGGAGTAATTTTTGATTCCAAGCTAAATTTTTAATTTCACAAAGTTCATTTGTGGAAGCAGGTTAGTTTTCATTTTGCACAACAGCTCTGATAACATCACTGGAAAGTGTTCCTTTGGAAATGGACCATGTCTTCTGGTCTCCTTTTGAAAATTGTCGAGAATTTCTCTCCACATCAACTTCATTGGGTGAAATACGGCAACATCAAGGGGCTGCAAGATGTGAATTGTGTTCAGTGGGAGAGCAGTGAAATAGATATCATGTGCATTGACAACTGTATAATTTTTGATGAGAAGTGACTTGCCAAATTATCACCAACAAAAAGCTTTCTGCCGGGTCTTCTATGGACAGTTTTGAGGAAGACATCAGTGAACCATGTTTCAAATGTCAACATTTTGAACAAACCTGATTTTGTCACTACATAGACTGAGTCATTCGGGAATTTCTTAGCCCACCCATCGTAGAAATTCTGAGCTTTGTAACATACCATTGGTGGGGGAAGTTCACCTGTGGCCGATCCACATATCTATAATCGAAATATTTACCTTAGAGTTCTCTTTTACCAGTATTACTCTGTGTGTTCTTCTTTGAATGAGAACCTTCACAGCACCTGGATCATCTAACACACAAGTTAAACATATTTTCAGGAGAAATTTATACTGACTTGCAATGTTGTTGAAAAAGCTGGTGATTTCATCAGCTGAGATTGAAGCTCTGGCAAATTTGATGTTACAAGGTCTTCTCATTGAAAACATTCTCCTCTTGCAAAAACTGTCAACAAAATCTAGTTTAGTCAAATTTTTCTTGAAACATGTGACTTTGTGATGACTTTCATCCAAATCATTTTTGGTGAATCTATAACCCCAAGCAGTCACTTGTTGAATTGTATTAGTGATAGTTTCTTCTTCATTCATAGAAAACTGGCGGTGCACCAGGTCTCTTGCCATGTAAACCATGTGACTTGCGGCTCAGAGTTCCTAAACTTATTCCGTACTTTGCATTGACTTTTCTGAGAGACATACCTTTCTCAATATCCTCCAACGCCATCTTCAAATCATTCTCATTGTAATTTTGGTACGGTTGCTTGTTTATTCTTTTGACATATTTGCGAGGCTGGCTGATGCTAGCATATCGGCCCGTGAAATAAATGTCGCTAACATTGAGAGAATTTTTTGTTTCCTCATTAATAGAAGGAATCGGATTGGACGATATCTTCCAATAAGGACGCGTTTCTGAATTAGCTGTTCCAATTACCCCGGTACTTTTTATGTATTTTTTACACAATTATGTGCTCAAACTTAAGAATTTTAGACATCAATTCGAAATCGACCTTTAAAAAAACCTGCAAATATGTAAGCTTTGCATCACTGCTTTGCTTTACAGATTGCATAGTTGAAAAAACTTAATATATTTTTATTAGTACAGTTTTGTAAATATTACGGTTTTTAATTTTTTTAGTTATGAAGAAAATATAATCTTGGTTGAATGTAAGAAAATAATATGAGTTTTTACATTTATTAATCAATTTTATTGTATTGTCTTTGTAAAAATTGTTTGTACATTTCTTTTTTGCACTCCATAGTATTTAAAAATAGCACGGTAAAAACAAATTGCTTCATATCTTTGAAGAAGAATCAAACCAAGTCACACAATGTGACTCGGTGATCATGTGAAACATATAGGTGTTGACTGGTTAGATAGTTTGCAGGGTTTTGCTAAGAATATTTTTTCATCTACAAAAACAAAAAATCCCATGGATCTGCACAGATATTAGAATGATTCAATTAAAATATGAAGTCGTGGTTCTAACACCTTCCACAATTTAGATGAGAAAAAATTTAACTATCCAAATATTCTATATGAAGCAAACAATCATAGCAAGGCCAAATCATTATGTAAAACATCAGTATATGAGAGAATCTTCTATTTACAAATATTTAGTGAATTTAACGATTTCACTAAAGGCCTACTTTAATCACATCCTGGTGATTTTCAGTACAAAAACGAAAATTTGCAATGAATACTCTTGATAGAAGGTAATTGTTGCATCAAATCTTGGTCTGTGGCAAAGTGTGTTTGCAACCATATTTTTGTTAACTTTACTGAAAATCTCCAGGAAGTTATTGCAGTAGGCCTTTTCTCACTCCATTTTATATCTGTCGTCAAAGACTTAAAGCATATTTTAAAGACGAAATATTCATTAAATATTCATCAATTATAACATGAAGATATTTAAATAAAAGAATTGAAATATAAATTTGTGTGCGATTCTTACAGCAATCTTGGTGGGAATTGAAATTTTTTAACTAAGAATAAAATCAGGAGCTAACACTTGGTGCTAAAAGCGCAAATCTCATTTTATTTAGAATAACCAGCTAATGTATGTCATGGCTCATTGTCGCTTTTTAACCACGGCTGTTAACAACTGATGTTTTTCCTGTGGAAGTTATTATATAAATTGCAATATATATATATATATATATATATATATATATATATATATATATTGTTTTGCAAATACATTGCCTGAATTCGTATTCAAAGTAAAACAAGTGAAGTCTCAATGAAATCTAGTATACAAAAATTGAAATCATTAAAATTATTTAAACCTCATATGAAAATTGTGTAATTCAATCCTTAGTAATAATTTAAAAAATCGAACCTAATAATGCATTTCACCAGGCTTTTTTTTAAAATTTGTAAATTCACTACGGAATAGGTTATTACTTAATAAATCCAAATCTATTTTCACAATCCTCATCATTGCATTGTCAACTACCGTCCGCCTACATGAAGAAAACCCGTTCTGACTGCCCCAGTGATACTTGTTTTAAAAAGAAATCATTGGATAGCCAGTTCCTTATCCTGTACATTTATACCTGGTGCCATAATTGACATTAAAAGAGATAAAAAATCTAGAACAGTTATGAAATTGAATACTGAATTGAGATATTACAGACGATTTAGCTTAGAAATACAACAATAACATTTTCTAAGATGTATTTTTAGCTCAAGAAAACTTAGTTAGTCGAAAAATTTCAATGTTAGAATATACACTGATTCTGCATCATTCATTTTTCTGGTTTTAGATAGTTCCCTTTTATAATAACTTCGTATGTTACTTTTTCATCTAAATTGATTTTGATTTAAAATAGAATATATAAATTAAATTTTTAAAATATACGGTTTTATCTGTTCACATTGTAGAATGTTGGTCTTGTACAAGAGGCGCGAGCCACACTCAAACAATATTTCATTAACAAGATAAACAAATACTGATGAAACTACTAACAAGAAAGTAAGAGCATGTTCATTTCAAAATTTATAACAACAGTATATTAGAGAACAAGTTAATCAAAACTTTTTCTTACAGAACAGAAGCCTTTGGTCTAAGTGATGAAACATTTCCAAGTCCTAACTGTCAGCTCATTTTAGAGACAAGAAAATACAAGAGCTATAGCTAGATGCAAATTGCGCTTCCTAATGGATTAACCATTTACTATTTAAGCTTCTGGTTATCCTACCTTAACACCTGAAGTGATACCCTAAGTGGTGATCATTACAATCAACAACATTTTAATAATAAAATATTATAGAGATAAATATAATTGCAATATATGAAAAAGTTAGTTATCCTGGAATTGCTAAAATAAATGTAAGTAAAATCGACTGTGGGGAAATCTATAATGATTCAACAAAAAGCAACTATAAGTTAGGGTAACAAAACTTAAATTAACAGAAATTCACACACTCTGTGTTTTTATAAACATTAGCAAATAACATAGGTCACTTGTTAAAATGTGATTATTGTTATCAGAACAAAACAAGCAAAAGATACAATGATATGTCTGCAGTTCAAATTTACGCACAATATGAGGTTCAGTTTGAGTGACCAGTCAAATTATAAATGGATATCAAATATAATATTAATTAAACACTAATTTTTATTTTATAAATAGGGATGTGATTATACTACAATATGAAATGAGATTATTGTTTGTAATCATAAAAAATATATTGGAGAAATCCTATAAATATACTGGCTTACACATAGCTGTACTGATTTTCCTCAAAAAATGTGGATAGTGCATGATTTGTAAGTGTTCAAAAATATTACTAGATGAAAAGCATTTGAATGTTATGCATTTTACAATTCATACAAATAGCTCTGGAATAAATGAATATGAATTATATTAAAACGAACTTTTCATAAATTTTGTATAAAGTTTAAACCAGCATTTTGGTAATTATTCAAACTCCTTTCAAAATTCCTTAAAAATCCTGGCTGGTCATAAATAATTTTATTATTTATGTTATAGCAAATGATAAAATTTTAAGATTTCAATCAATTAACAATGAATATTATTTTGAATACAAATGTTATCACTTTTATTTAATCCCTAAATCTATTGTAATTTCCTTTGAAATTAAAATGTTTTTCAAATGCTCTATTTGAGTGAATGAATGTCACGTATGTTGCGTGATTAAACGTGAAATTTACTCATTGCAAAAATGATATGCATGTTTCATGTCACTGTGTAAATAGTGTGCATATTGCCAAAAGTTGTCAGCCAAAGTACAATTGATTAACTCTGAAAACTTTGTGGACACAAAAGCTTTCTGCATTCACACTTACGAATTTTGTTGAAAATCTCAATATAGTAAAAAAATTTGTAGAAAAAAGTTGAAGGTATGACTGTTACTTAACAGCAAATGTTCTGATTGTAGGGAGGTGAGGAATCTCATTTCTAAAAAAAGGGATTCATTGTTTATTTTGATCAAGCTCAAACCTTAATGAATTCATTTAAAGTAAAAAACTATTTTTTGTATATTGTAGTTTGTATAGTTTGTATATCAGTTTTCTACAAGAAAATTTTTAAACATAGTCTAATTTTTCCAAATGTGTATTGTAGTAACACTCCAGTAAAACTGTGATAAATTTAGGAGAAACTAAAGACTTAAAAATATTATTATGAAAATCACTTGAATCAAGTAGAAAAATGCATATTCTACATTCCTTTCACTACTAATCCATTTAACAACAATTAATATAATTAAAAATTACAAAATTCAATTGTATGAAAGCAGTAGGATTTTTTGTGATATTGTAAACATGATATTTTCATTAAAAGGTTTGTTGCTTATTGTCATGTTACCTGATTTAGCAACGAAATATTGGAATGTAATAAAACAAATAGTTTTCTGCAGGACATTATTGTTTAGCCAATCTTTGTTGACTGAATGATTGTTGAGTCAAAGCTCTAACAACTATAAAAAACTTTCATCTTGGTATCAAACAAAAAAATTGGTATTTTCCCTATGTTTGACTAGCATATTTGTTAAATAATTGTTAGAAATTTAAAAATATTCAAGCAAATTGTTAACTACTACAATACCGAAGAAAATTTAACAGCTTTCACACACTTAAATTATGTACAATTTGTGAGTGATTTTCAAATTGTTGTTAAGAGTGTGATTAGTTAAATCAGGATGGAAACATGAATTTTACTAGTAGAATGAAGTGATATTTTTACAGATTTTCTTAAGAAAATTTGAAGTCATTAGTTTCTCTAGATGGGTTTGAGTTTAACACAGTTTTAAAATACACTGTTACTACTGAATAAAATAATGCATTGATACACAATTTCAAGATCTATTTCAGAAAAAAGTAAAATCAAATGCAGAAAAAGCCAGATCCATTTCAGAATGTTCAGAATCTTTAAATTTTCATGTTTTACTCATCAAAAATAGGGCAAAAGACGCTCTGCAGAAGGCTGAAAACAGCAAAGCAATTAGCAGAGGCTGTCTATATCTACATGGAAAGTGTATGTGTTTCTAAAGACACAACTCCCTATTTCTACAAGAGAAATGTTATATTCTAAAGCCAAACTGAAAATGACATGAACCCTAATAACATTTGTGTTCCTTCTGTAGTAAAAGTAAAATAGTATATATTGAATGTCCAACATAGACAGGTTAATTACAATATTAAAATATAATGAGACATCTTCGCCTTGCTTTAACTTAGGAAACTTGAAAATTCTGAAATTGATCTTACTTTTCTGAATTTGATCTTACTTTTTCTGAAATAGATCTTAAAATGATGTACACTCATTTGGGAAACCTTTATTCAATTTAGAAATTTTCATTTTACATAACTGTATAATTTTAAAAATTATGAATAAAACAAGGGTGGCAATGATTAATCTTTAGTAGTTACCTTTTGTAAATAATAAATCAATTAATAGTTATCTAAAAATTTAGTCAGAAATTCTGCAATACCATTTTTTGAAAAATCATTTAAGCAGATAAAATGGCACAGGTGTTTTCCCTTTGAAGTAATGTCAGATAACTATCTACAAAAAGCACCAACTAATTTACAGTGTTTCATTCAAGTGATAAACGCCTCTTGTAAAAAACTTTACAATCAAACCCAAAAAAATATTTTACACAAAACTGAATCTGATTTATGCAAAAACGTAATTGTTAAATATAATGATTCATCAAATAAAATTAATCTTTAAATTGTACAGCCTAGCAAAAACTATTTTTTTAAAAAATGAATTATTAACATTCAATAATTTCATTATATTTTCAGTTTGAATATTTCATTGCTATGACTAAAATCAACGATGCTTCAGTGGCTGCATAGATAAAATAAAGGAATTTTCTTACATCATATTGTTTTTGTTTTCATCAGTGATCTCCTTAATATTTTTCAAGTGTTTTCCATTGCTTACATTAAATATTGTAAAAAGAAGTTAAGGAAGATAAGAACTGAGAGTGAAGGAAAAAGATATACCAGAGTAGGATGGAATCAGAGAGACAAACAATGTATAGGCAGAAGGCAATGCATGGAGAATACTGGAGGAACACAGAAATGTGTGAAAGAGAAGAGAGCAACAAGTGGTTAATGAAGGCAGGACTGAAGAGAGAAACAGAAGCAATGATAATGGCAGCACAGGAGCAAGCAAAAAAAAGAAACTGGGTGAAGAAGCATATAGACAGAAGAATAGAAGTAAGTGATAAGTGTAGGCTATGTAAGAAAGAGGCGGAGACATTAGATCATCTGATAGCAGGGTGTGAGAAGTTGGCACAGAATGAGTATAAATTCAGGCATGACAAGGTGAGAAGAATGGTACACTGGAGTTTGAGCAGGCAGCATGGATTAGAAGCAGGAGACAAATGGTATGAGCGCAAGCCACAGGGCGTAATATAAAATGAGAAGGTTAAGATACTGTGGGACTTCAACATACAGACAACCAAGGTGATAGAAGCACATAGGCCAGAAATAGTAGTAGTGGACAAAGAGAAAAGATTGGGAACAGCAAAAGACATAGCAGTACCAAAGGAGAGGAATGTAGAAAGCAGGGAGAAAGACAAGATAGGCAAGTATAGAGAGTTAGCAGAGGAAATAGAAAGGCTGTGGAAATTGAAGAAGGTTAAAGTAGTCCCAGTAGTTGTAGGAGCACTAGGAGCAGTGAGTAAGAAGCATAAAAGATACTTGAAGGATTTGGGACTACCAAAGTGGAGAGGAGCAGTAGCACAGATGGCAGCATTGTTAGGAACAGCTAGAGTCTTGAGGAAAGCTCTCAGACTCCCTGGGAACTGGCGAGTTCCCCGAGCTGAGAGGGATACCAGCATGAAGCTGTGAGAAGTAAGAAATAATAATAATAATATTAAGATGAAGAAGAAGTTAATTCTTCTATTTGCAAATGTTTATGATATTTAGTGATTTATCTCAATTCTATTTTGACAAGAATTTTCACTTAGCTTTAAATCTAATGTAAGAAACAATATTACTTTAATAATAACTAAAAAATATAATTGAAATCCGGTTCTAGGTTGGATTATAATTCGAATTTTAGTGGGAAACTGAAACTTAAAAAAATAATTTCAAGAGGCAACACTTTGTGTTAATTGAATTCTTCTATTGTAGAATAAAAAGCTAAGCTCTGCCATATGTCTCAATATTGCTTTTTAAAGTGAGTGGTAACAACAGATGTTTTTGCTATGGAAGTTATTTTGTAAACATGCTATATATTGGAGTCAAATGCTGGTTCAGATTTGAAAATGCACTGCCTTAATTCGCATATAAAATATAGCAAGAGAATTTGCAGTGCTCTATTTAGTAATAAACGACATTTAACATAAAAAAAATTAAACATTTCAATCTATTTATTTGTGTATTGATTCATTAGGTATAAAGCAGCATGAATTTATGAAAATTATTTAAGTTATTTCTCTAAATAAATTTAAGCCAATGACCCTGCTGATCTGATAATAATGCCTTGACCCAGTGAATTGCTGATCCGCAGAGCCAGTTACAACCCTGGAAAGAATATTGCAATTCAACGTTCTTAAATGACCTGTTAAAAGACCTTGTCACGTGTCATGATCGTCAGTCAGAGGCATGTGGGACATTTCAGTCATGCTGAAGTCACTGTTGCAAACATCCAATTTTAAATTGCATCTCACCAATTTTTCAATTTTCTGCTGAAAATTATTACTTAACGAACACAAACCATTTTTGAAAACCTGAATTCAGAATGTTACTATGTTCTCAACTGACGTCAGCCTACAAGAAAAGAAATCCGGTTCTGATTGCGCCCTTGATTCTTGTACTGAAAATGGAACATTTGATAGAACAGGCTCTATCCTGTACATCTATTTCTTGTTCCATTATACTATTAATGTATTAAATATAAAATCAGTAATAAAATTTAATGTTTAATTGGGACATTACAGATAGCTTAGCTTAGGAAAATAACAATTTTGCAAAAAATAAGACAAAATTGACCACATATTCCATGTTTTGTTTTTGGTCGCAGTCTCGCAGGACTGTGATTGAAACTAAGTATTTTGCTACTTTAAAGATTTGGTGTAAAAATATGGCTAAGAATCCTTGAACATCATTTTTAGTGGGTATCTTACAAATGAGTCTATGACTTATTTTTGCCTGTTTTGCGTCACAACAGTCTTTTGCTGTTGTTTTGTGTTAGTTGCTGTGTAAAGATCCTCACATAAAGGCAAGCCTAAGTATTGTATGTCACATGCCATTTTCTGGATTGCATATAGCAACTGAAGGATCCGAATTCAATCCATCTAAAAAGATTAAAATTTCTTAGCAAAAACAAGGTTATCAGCTCGTATGATACACTTTTGATGGCAAGACGTTGCTAATAATTAGAAAACTTCAAACTCCAAAATTAATAATCATGAGTGATTTAAAAGCCCTTTGGATTTTGCTTATTCAAATGATCGAAAATTGTTAAAATATACCAAAATACTAGCAATTAAAAGATACAAAAAACACATCAGATAGCCAACAATTGGCGGCTTGCACTAATTTGTGATGCAATATATAAGGCAAAGTACGAATTACCACTATATTGGAAATGAACTGCAATATATAAAAAATATAGTAAAATATAGTAAAAATACTAAAAAATTAGCGCTTCAAATAAATTCTAATTCATTATCTCAAACTAGATAAATAATTACAGATATAACTATATGCAATAACATATATTATGATTTCGCTATTTTAAATCAAATTTCAACAAAGGGCTAGAACATCGGATATAAATTTATAATTTTCTTCTCTGGTTTCTGTTTCCAACAAATTTTGTGGTAAAACTAAGCAAGCCTGCTAGTTTTGCTCTATCTGACAACATAAAACGCTGTTTGTTTAGCAATTCATTAATAAAACAATTTTTAATATTTAAGTAAATAATATTGCTTTATATATTTATACATAAATATATATATATGTATATGTATAAATTTGTAAAAGCTTTTGGGTCCTAAGTGTAGAGAAATTATAAAATAAGCTTAAAGAATGTAAATGAAAATACTAAAAGTAAAAATCGCCATGCCCTCTCCATTTTAAGATTTTATAGTAATTCTATGCAGGCCTGTTTTATAAACAAAGACTAATGAACGTTATTAAACGTAATGTTGTGAAATTACAGAAAGCTTACAATATATTTAAAGTGTATTATTGCCTTGATGATAACTTTGCTATGTCTTCCGTGAACTACAATAACATTTATGTTTTGGATAAAACTCCAGTGTGTTATAAACGCCTAGATTGATTTTAGTATCAAAACTTTGATTTAAAACAAACAGAGTTCCAAGTATTGGTGATTAATCATAAATCTTGACAAAGATGAGGTCAATTATCTGATAATAAAAAATGCTGTGAATTTTAAGTTTCATGTCTATTAAGTTATAAATCTACCAATAAGGCGGACAGTCCTAAAATGTTTTTAATGGATTGTGATTTAATTATTTTTTATATTATTAAAAAATTATAATCAGGGCCCAACTAAATTTTAATTATAGAGGGGACACATTATTTTGGTATGAATTTTGGAGATTGTATGCCTTTCATCTGCAAATTTTGGTGCTACAATGTGGATTTTTATACAAAATTCTGGACAACATTCGCCAGTATTAGGAATTATTTTATATTTATTAGAATATAAATGCATTTTTAAAATGATTCCGGAGACTCAGATGTCACATCAATTTTACATCAAAGAATATCAACATACGAAAAACTTGAATGCAATAAAAATAAACATCATTGAATACACAAAGCGAAAAAATAATGTCACATACATTATTCCAACAAACTAACATTATGCTGTTTATTGTTTCGAACTAAATGTTAATGTTAGTAAATTGTACTACAAAGATATTCGTGAACAACATGGAAACTATCAAATACACGAGTAAAAGCCGCAATTAGAATATATTAATGAGAGTGTTTTTTAATTCTGCAACAATTACAAGATTCTGTTTAATGAAATTATTAATGATTTTTTAAGTGAAGTACCAATAAATATTCGAACCATCTTCACCAACGTAACTCTCTCGTAAATGAAGCTGAAAAATGCTTGCATTCAAGACATCAGTAATTACTAAAATTAAATAAACTTTATCCGAGCCCTGATCATGATAGAATGATTGATTTCAATTATAAAGCAATCAAATAAATTTCTATACTTATATATTATGTTATGCTGTTATATACATTAAATATATTATAGTTAACCAATATTGGAGGGGAGGGAAAATAATACAATAAATTTCATTCAACTTTATTTTTTTGCTGATCATTTCCATCAAATTTCAAATATGTAAGAGTATTCCTCTCTAATCAATTCAAAATTTAGCAGGGGCATGTGCCCCTGGTTACCCCTTGGTTGAACCATGCGTATGTATTAGAAATATATCTATATATATATATATATATATATATATATATATAAAAAATTTATCATGAAAATCGCCTAATTGTATTACGCAAATCGTAGAATTTATGCCGCAGTGGAAATAGAAACTTTGGCAGAAATCGCTTGTCTATGGATTTTCAATGCTCAATTTTATTTATCCACATGCTATATTAGAGAATCCTGAGAAAGCAACATATGGAAGAAATATTCCACAGTGAGCATATTCTTAGTGTGACACTTAATTTCAATTGGGTAAAATTTGGCAAGCTTTGAAATTGCGTTGAGTTTCTAATTGTTGGATACACCATCAAATTCTTAGATTCAAAGAACATGGATGGAATTTTCAATTATTCAAGCAAATGTAGGTGAGCACTGGAATTTGCACAAAGAATTTAAGAAAATCTTAGCAGAAGATAAACATGTAAAGGTTTTTCTAATTCAAGAACCATCACAAACTTATGGTTGCAAAATTGATAATTTTACAACTTTCTTTACCAAAAACGCAATGATGCAGAACAAACTGCAGTGCTGATTTCCAATACTTGGATGAAAAAAGATGGATATACTGAGACTGACGTCACCAATAAAAATCATGGTAAAAAGTGGAAAAATTATATCAAAGCAATAAATGTTGAAAATCAACAAATGAATTTTGATTTTAATTTTGTCAGTGTATACTGTCCTGGAACCTTTTCTTTCCCCATTAAAAACAAGAAAGCACTTATTGATAAACTGCAACAATACCAATATAGCAATTGCCTAATATGTGGTGATATCAATGCACACCATTCAGCCTGGGGGAGTGAATGTCAATCTCCAGAATCTTTTGCTAAATACGTTAGAAAATTTGTAAGTGGCAAAGGATTCCAAATAATCAATGATCGCAAACAAGGCCCCAGATATAAGAGCAGCACTAGGTCTTTGTATAGGCATTTAAGTATTGTTAGTATAAAGAAAGGTGAATTCCGCACATGTAAATGGACAATTCTTAAGAGAGGGAAAATATTTTGGTCATAAAGCAATAAAAATTACAATAATGAAAGTAGACCCTTATGAGAAATCAGAGGAATCAGACGACTTTGAAGAATCTGAAAATTCAGAGGAATTAGAAGTTGATGAAGAATCTGAAACATCGGAGTATTCAGAAGAATCAGTTGAGTCCAAAGAAGTTGAATTTTGTGTAATTCAAGCAAATGTAATTGGGGACTGGCATAAACACAGAGAAGAATTTGAGAAAATCTTAGAAGACGAATATATAAAGGTTTTTCTATTTCAAAAGCCATCGTTAAAAGAAGGTTGCAAAATTAAGAATTTTAAAAAATTCTTTTGCAAAAAGAGAATGATGCTGAACAAACTGCTGTGCTAATTTCCTATAGTTGGATGAAGGAAATGGATTTATTGTGACTGCCATCACCAATGACAATCATGGTGAAGAGTTGAAAACTTATATCAAAGCAATAAATGTGAAAAATCAAAAAATGAAATTCGATTTTACACTTGTCAGTGTATACTGCCCTAGTTCCTATTGTATTGAACAGAGGAAAGCACATATTGATGAACTGAAAAAATACAAAAATAGTGATTCCTTAATATGTGGTGATTTCAATACAGAACATCCAGACTGGGGGCTTAAATGTAAACCGCGAGATTCTTTTCCTAAGAAGAACAATTTTTTGGTCATAAAGCAATAAAAATTGAAATAATGAAGGCTGAATCTAAAAAATCCGAAATTTCGGATGAATCACAAGAAGTAAAAGACCTTTTTCAAAGATTTGATAAGATTTCTACTTGACTACAAAAAATTAAATGACATGCATTTATCAATTGTATTAATAGGTTATTGTATTGTATTAAAAAGAATGGATTATTGACAAAGTTCAGCTGATTAACATATATTTCAAAAAATGTTCTATTGACGAATCTGTATTCTGTAACACAAAAAGAACATGTACATTTCAAATCTAGTACCAAAGCAATTATATAGAGAATTTAATACCTGGGAATTCCAATTTTCAATACAGTCAATAGACATTACTTGAACAGTCAAAACTTTATTGACTTAGGACAAGTGCATATATTTTTGGGGATGTTGTGGGAATGAGTGGGACAAATATTTTTTAATGATAAATTTAAAACATACTAATCTTTCTATGTGTACCAGTTCCTGGCGAGCTACAAACTGTTTTGTATGCTCCAGGTCTGTCAGTATGATCGTTATTTGTTCCTATCACAACCCTTTCATGGCAATCTATCAGTGTGATAGCTCGTGCTTCAAAGGTAGTGAAAACTCTAGGCATTAGTTCTCGTTAAATTTGATTGGGGTCCATGCTCCTCTGCATTTTGCAATTGAAAAAGGTTCGTGATCTTGACTGCAACGCAGGTTGGAGCATAAGTGTAAAATATAAACTATATAATTATAATATTTTTTAAGCATAAAAGCTGATTCTTTAAAACAAGAACCTATGCAACCAGTTATTGTTGTCTCCGCGCTAATCCGGTGCTCTGTTCCAGTTGTCCGTATTTCAAGAATTCAGTTGGCAAGTATGACTGCATATATTTTCTCGAATGTTATGGGAATGAATGAGGTGAATAATTTTCGATGTGAATTCTCATGAGTAATTTAAAAATACTCCTCTTTCTATGTCTACCAGGTCCCTGAGAGTTTAACATTGTTTTGTATACTTCAGGTCTTTCAATATAATCTTCGTTTGTTCCTATCAGACAACCTTTCAAGGAAATCTATCATTGTGATGGCTCGTGTTTCAATGGTAGTGAAAAGGCTTGAAAATAGCATTTTTCTGCAGGTGTACTCTTGCTAAATTTGATTGAGGTGTGTGCTGCTCAGAATTTGCAATTAAAATACTTCGTGATCGTGACTACAAGGAAAGTTGGAGCATAAGTTAAAATATATACTATATAATAAAAATATTTTTATTAAGCACAATATATATATATATATATATATATATATATATATATATATATAAATTTTTGTTATATAATTTGAGTGTCAAGGGGAAAATAAATAGCAATCACTTGTCTGGATTTTCTCCACTCAACAATATTAAATCACATGCTGAACTTGCAATATTGGGAAGTACCAGTTGTGTAGCCAAGAGCTTGCTAAGCTACTCCTGAAAACTTTCAAGCTACCATAAAAGCATTTAAAAATAAATTGCATAGCTTGTCATAAAGTTAAAATTTTTCAATCTTACAAAATTCATTCAAAATTCATTACCTTCTTAAATATTTAGCCATTCAAAAAAAATTTTTAAACAGCAAAATCCAAATAACTGAAGATATAGTGAGTGGCAGTTCGTTTTTTCTCTTGCCTTTGCTTTTGGATGTAGGACTATATTATTCGAAAAACATGGTACATTAAAACTGCACTATTCAAATACAAAAATGTGGTTCTAAAAAATAATGTCAAAAATCGAAATTTACATTTTACATGGTTTGCAGAAATCTGTATATTTTGTTGACTTGGAAATATTCTGCCAAAAATTTAGTTTTTTCTTTCATTTAGCTTCTATTTGTGATAATAGCAACTTTTTCTAAAATGACAACAAACATTTATATAATAGACATAAAATAAACAAATAAAAGCAGATATCTGACTTAAGGGTTTTCCCCATGATATTTGATTTCAACATTACATTTGAACATGTCAAATTCAGGATCCAAAAGCCTTTCGTCACTTAATATTCTCCTTGATACCTGCAACTTGTCGTCATCCTGCCTGATCCAGACTCATTCTATGTATTGGTGAGGTGCTTAATGATTTAGCCCATTTTTGTAAGTGACAAAGAAGTACTTTGTAATATTTCTTATAACCTTCATAAACCAAGAAATAATCAAATTAAAATCGAATCTGAATTACGCGTGATCAGCTAAAAAAATGTTTTTGCTCAGTTAATGATGTCTTATTTCTCATCTCAATATTTACTCCGGCGATCATGAGCAGCTAAACTTGCTACAGAGTTTAGGGAGGTTGTGCAGTGAAAAACTTCCCCGCAGGTCGTTCTCAGGATTCTCTCCCAGCTGCCCAAGCTCATTCCTCTCTAGGGTTTAGGTGATGAATGGCCTCTGGTTATATATGCCACGTAAATTCTATTTCCTCCACTCTCTTGCAGCTAAGGGTTTTCATAATTAGACACTATGTATTCTCAATCACTAGTATTTATTACATTGCTTCACTAATAGTGCTAATATTGTTTTCTCACGCTAACTATGCTCTAAATCATAGTTAATGGAATTTCTTTGCCTACTCTATAGTAGATACTAGTTTTTCAAAATGCTATAACTTGGTTTACTCTATGGTTATACTAACCTTGATGATGCTAGTATATATATATATATATATATATATAGGTTCATTGCAAGGGTACGAATGGATCATTTTACTATAATGCCCTGGGGTCTCAGGCAGCCTTCATGAGATAATAAGTAGCATCGGGAATTTATTTTATTTAGAATTATAAAGACTAGAGCTAAAAATGATTGTAGGAGGAGGAATATCCTGAACACTTTAGTATACAATGGTGCAGTGCAAAATGGATGTTAATTATATAATTATAGTGATTAGCAGTAGAATGTCTGAGAGTTCAACGCAAACAAAAACGAGTTCTGTGTGTAACTACACTTGTGCTTCTGGATTTATACCAATGCATGCCTCTCTCTAACCAATATTATATTTGAAAAGATATGTCTAATTATACTGTTACAAACTTAAAAACTCTCACTAAAGCCGACCTCATAGATATTGTGCTGCAGCAAACTGAACATGTTAATGCCGTGGAAATGCAAACACAGTCTTTACAACGTAAAGCAATGGCAACTGTCAGCCTCACAGTGATACTAATTACGTTTCTCAGGAACAGTTCTTCATCTTTGAATCTTTAGTCAGAGAAAACCTAAGTGTATTTAGAACTATTATACTGGAAACTAAAATGAAACTATTTAAACCAGTCACTAACCTTAATCAGAAGCTAACTGCTGTGGCCAGAAATCTTTAACCAGAAGTGAGTCACTCTGCAATCCCCTCATTGCTGCCGCCAAGTCCATCTGCTTTCAGACCAATTACTTCATCAATTCCATTGCCAAAACAGTCATTCTGAACACTATCTTTGATATCAAATCTAAAAAGAGAGTATCAATGCATCCAGACAAGCCCCTCAAAGCTGATGTAAAACTCATTAAAATGCCCCGGTACTTTATGGGCAAATTTGATATCAAAGGCAAAACCTTTTGAGAATGGGTCGTACTATTTCAAATTTATCTCGTCCAGCAACATTGTACCAAACAAAATGGAACTACTCAGCTACCACTCTTTCTCAAAGACCATGCTTTGCAAGTATATCTAAATCTCAATACAACTGTAAAAACCAATTACAGTGAACTCATTAATGCAATGAATGACAAATTCAACAATGAATCATTACATGAACTTTATCATTTATTAGTGCATTTTATATTCTCTTTGTATATAAATTTATAACTTTTAAATATTTATTTTCACTTTATTGTGAGAGTATGTGTCTGTGAAAGCCTGTATTTATTTTAAAAATTATTTTTATTTGGAAATATTTATCAATTTAACTTTGTACTCCAAAAATTAGCAAAAAAATGTTTGTAATTCCAAAAACGTGAATTTTTTGCATATTGAATTTCTATGATCTTTGTGTAATTCATTTACTTGTGTTTTATATTGTGATCTATCACCTCTTATATTAATCATTAATTTAGATACTTTTGTGTGAAATTCATAATGTGCAAATACTTATTGCGTTTGATTTCTCCATCATTCCCATCCGAACATGAAGGTTTGACGAATATTATCATTGTTCATTGAACTGTAGATGAATCATTATATGGACTTTATCATTTATTAGCACATTTTATATTCTCTTTGCAAATAAATTAATTATTTATAAATGTTCATTTTTTGGTCAGAGTATGTGTCTGTGCAGTCATGTATTTATTTTAAAAATTACTTTTGCTTGGAAATATTTATCAATTAACTTTTTACCTTAAAAATTAGCAATAAAGTGTTTGTAATTCCGCAAATGTGAATCTAGCTGTTTTTGATATCATTAGCAGTATAGAAGCCTTCATCTTGGATAGCATACACAATAGTTTTGCAGTGTTTCTTTATGTGGCCTTTTTCACCACATTGACATCTGACAAAACAGAAATCAGTAGGTTTTTTTCAATGGCTTTGTAAAGAGCTTCTTTTTTGATTATTGGGTTGTGTTGTTGACCTTGAGTTGATGGAGAGCCATGTTGTCTATTGATTCGTTTGTTGTTTTATTAATAAGTTTGATATTGATGGCTTTTCAAATTAAGGTTTGTATGTCATTGTCCATATTGCACTTGTTTTTGTATTTTGTTTTCATTGAATGTGGTAGTTCAGTGTGAGTAAAGATTTTGTTTGTAATACCTTCATTCTTGTGAGAGGTGTAGCAAGTGATCAATCTTGTAGATATAGTTTATTATATCTTCGTCTTTTTCCAATTTGCATTAATATAGCTGCATGTGGTATTGTTTCCTGGTGCATTTATTGTTGAATTGGTCATTCATTGCATTAATGAGTTCACTCTAATTGGTTTTTACAGTTGTGATAAGATTTTGATATACTTGCAGAGCATGGTCTTTGAGAAAGAGTGGTAGCTGAGTAGCGCCATTTTGTTTGGTACAATGTTGCTGGACAAGATAAATTTGAAACAGTATGACCCATTCTCAAAAGGTTTGGCATTTGATATCAAATTTGCCCATAAAGTATTGGGGCATTTTAGCGAGTTTTATGTCAGCTTTGAGAGGCTGGTCTGCAAGCATTGATACTCTCTTTTTAGATTTTGTATCAAAGATAGTGTGCAGAGTGACTGTTATTGGCAATGGAATGAGTGAAGTAGTTGGTCTGAATGCAGATAGACTTGGCGGCAGCAACGAGGGGATTGCAGAGTTACTCACTTCTTGTTAAAGATTATGACTAATCTTTATTGTAAATTCAGATTTTATTTCATATTTTGAAGTATAAATTGTGTTGTTATTTATCACATATAAATATAAATTTTAAACCATTCCACAAATTAATGATTATTAATTACTTGCAGTTGTATAATAGTTTAAGAATTTTAGAATACAAAGTTTATAAATATTGAGAAAAAGTAAAAATTTCATAAACCTTATACAATCAATGTTTACCAAAGGTTTGCATTGTTTCACAGAAAGTACGTATGGTTAAAAAATGATATGTTTATTAGTTTTTACATAATATAATGTTTTGCTTTTCCAAATAGTGTTAGACATTATTAAAATGTCAACAAAAAGAACAATATCTTGCAAGAAAAATACCTTGGCTTGCACAAAGTACATTAACAAAAAAAGTGCTTATGTTTACTCACTTTCAAATAAAAATTTGTATACATTTTAAAGCTCATGAGATGCAGAATTCTGAGAAAATTAGATAATAACACACTTATTGTATAAAACTTGAAAAAATAATCATTGCTAACATTATTCCTAGCATGTGCAATTATGGATTAATCTGCAAAGCAGAAGAAGGAAACTCCAAATTTCTAGTCTAGAAACAAAATGTGGAAAAGAAAAAGACTGTATAAACTAAGAGAAAGGAATACATTGGAAAAAATGTAAGTCACAAATGTGGAAAAGAAAAAGACTACATATACTAAGAGAAAGGAAAAAAATAGGGGGAAAATGTAAGTCACAAACATGGAAAAGAAAAAAAGCATATAAACTAAAAGAAAGGAAAAACATAGGGAAAAAATGTAAGTCACAAACATGGAAAAGCCAAACACCATATAAACTAAAATAAAGGAAACATTGGAAAAATTTAAGTCACAAATGCGGAAAAGCCAAGGACTATATATACTAAGAGAAAGGAAAAACGTATTGAAAAAATGTGAATCACAAACATGTAAAAACCATGGACTGTATAAACTATGAGAAAAGATAGCATCAAAAAATTAAGTTGAACCATTCTTATATATATTTAGATCAATAAACGCTAATAACCAATTTATGAAACTAATATAAATAACAAGACATGCTATCAACAATTTTAAGCATTTCATATAAAAATTCTTAGTTGCAAATATTTTATTCTTGAATCATTAAACGAAATTAAATATTGGTTTAGATAGCCCTCTATTGGACAAATTGAGCTCAATTTCTACTTTTAATAAGCTACTCACAAGACTCATTATGGAGATAGTCTAAGCACAAGAGTTCAATAACCTATATTTTCATAGTTGTTGTCAGCAACAGCATATTAACAAAGAAAACCTTTAACATGCACATACACATGATGTTATATATATTAAGGTTGGATGATGCATTGACTAATCGAATCTATAACCATGCAGATGATAATCGAGTAAAAACAACTGTCACTTTACAATCAGCCAAATTTGATTGATTATTTCTTTACTATCGACGTTAATACAAATTCTTTATAGTAAGTAATACATTTTAAAATTACAGATACTTTATTAAAAACAATCTTACATTACATATACTAAATTACACTTTGAATAATGAATTCACCTTATAATATATTGTAGACTTTCCAATTTCTTTGTCTACCTAAAATAATTTCATAATAATGTGTTGTACTAGTTAAAATAAAGAACTTAATTTTATGATCACTATTTTCGTTGAAATATGTGAGATCACTTCTTAATAAATAATTATAAAAATTCCTGAATAGAATTTACTTTTATGTACATTTGACATTAAAACAGTTTCTTATTTAGTATATCAGCTAAAATCAATATTCATTTTTCCTCACATACATATACAATACTGGTTACTAAAAAAGCAATTAAAATTAAAAAAATTGATAAGCTGTTCAGAAATTGAATTTTATTATTGCAAAATGCATTTTTGTAATTTACTAAAAAATATTTTCTATCAATTTAAGAGTATAATGAATCTAATCTATGTATGCAATTTCCAATACAAGCTTTCTTATTAAATTTATGCAGATAATTCACATTTACAGTTAACATTAATGTATTTCTTTAAGCACAATTCAATCTTTTCTGAAATTCGCAGTAGATATGCACATGGCACTCTTTCTGCATCAGTAGGAAGAGAAAATCTCTTATGCGATTTTAATACACTTAGAAATGGGTTATTTTTCCGGTTGTTTTTTCTAAGATGAGCAACCTTGATAGAATTGTTCATCTTTTCCAGATGTTGTGCAATAAATTTCTTAACATTTACATACCTTACTAGTTGTGACGGAATGTGGTAAACAAGGACATGCATGTATCGTGTAACTGAATAAACAAGCAATCAGTACAATATCTCTAAAATTACATATTCAAAATAGCATTTCCAAGTAGTGAGATTTTTCTGTGTTAAGGTTAAGTTACTATACATGATTGTTGCTGTTAATTGAAATTTCTCAATAGAATACTTGTTTTAAGATGCCTTATTGTCGATTTCAGATAGTACCATGCCACATTCCAAATATGAGACTTGGAATTCTCGAGCATTTTTAAAAAATTTTAAAACATCTTCTTTGGAATATTCACCGCACATTGCATTATATAGAAAAGTTCACAAATACCATCTGGTGCTATGCATAAACCATTGAAAAATTGTTTTTTGCAACAAAAATTTGACAACAGATTATTAAAATTCTTTCATTTATATGTAAAAATTGAAAATAACATTTCATTTTTATGAAAAATGTAGTTTAGGACAATTTTTTGAATACTTGACAATGGTTATTTTATGTAGAGATTCACAAATAAAGTCACCCGGGTAAATTGATGAAGGAATTTTTAATCTTTGAGCTACGGAAAGTGATGAAAATTCAATAGTTTTCTTAGAATCATTATTCACACTAACCTTGAAGTTAAATATTTTTATAAACGAATACTATAAATAACCATTATCTCAAAAGAAAATCCAAATGATTTAACAGTATTAATAAAACTATCTAGGTGAATGCTGTTGCCAAGGTGTTAATCCAGATCCACAATATAGCGTAGGAAAGATTTCAGGATTCTATTAAATTGTTCATACAGAATGCTTCATAGTTTATTGTGACTTATGTAAATACGATTGATTCAAAGTATATGCAAATCATAAGATCAAAATTTTTTTACATTGTATTATAGAATATTACTAAGTTGCTACCCTATATTAATTCTTAAGCTGTATTCTAATTTATATATATATATATATATATATATATATATATATATATATATATATTTACTGGTTATAATCTTAAGACTTTGAACATTTTTATGAAAAATTTATTGCCTTTATCGCGACATGTTTCGACAAACATTGTCATCTTCAAGCATTTGTAGCAATGCTCCCGAGGTTTTTCATTAAATGTTTTTGATCTTTAATAAATGTTTAAATTTGATGGATGTCTTTGTTTGTTTATTAGGGTTTTCTTGGTTGATTTAATACATATGGCTTCTGCTATCTTAGTTTCACGATGTTTCAGCTTAGGTGCACATCCATGAATATATATTTCTGATTGTAGATGCCATCTTATATGTCCTTTTGCCCGAGTTTCTAAATGTCCTCTAGTCTCGCCAATGTATGAACTTGAACACAGTCGTATGAATAAACGATATTAGAAGACAGGGAATTCGGTACGTGATCTTTATTAAGGAACATCTGCATGGTTTTCTTTGCATAAAATACTGGACACATTTTCGATACTAGTAATTCTTTGTTATATGTTCTTATGGTTCTCTTGAGTTGTTCTTCTTGTGTTCTTATGAATGGTAACTTCCAGTATATATTTCTTTTTTCTTGGTTATTTGTAGCATTTAATTGTTGTTTCTTGAATGAAAATTTTCTATCAATGATATTACGAATTAATTTTTGCGGATAGCCATTATTTTTAAGATCCTCTATCATTTTATCCAAACTTTCTGTTAAACTTTTGTAATTAGAGCATGATTCAACTATTCTATTGTTTAAGCATGAAATGTATTGATTTTATGAATTTCATCACAATTTGATGAGAATGGTATGGTTAAACCTGTACAAGTTGGCTTTGGGTACCATTTGGTTGATATTTTAAAGCATATTGCCAGAAGTATGATTATGTTTATAACGCGTATGACATTTAGTGAAAATACAGAATCTTTTTCTTTGGCTTTGTAGTAGAACTTATATTCAAATGCGCTGCCATGGGTCATGTTCCATTGCCAGACATGTGTAAACTACACTACGTATAAACCGACAATTGGAAAGAATGATAAAACAAATTTATTCTAGTTGAATTATGAATGAGTAATTTATTCAAATAATTTCAGATTGCGGGAAATTTTTAAGCTGTTACAGTATTTACAATCACATTGAACAAACTATTAAAACTTTTAATAATTTACTTTATAGATTCGATTGCATTGCAATCAATATACAAAACTAATTAAAATTTCACCGAAAATTTGTACAGAAAATTATCATGCTTTTCATGTTTTATC
>CABFPE010001077.1:79253-113720 GCA_900660155.1 Hofstenia miamia | reverse complement strand
GCTATTATTATGAATTTTTAGATGCAGAACTATGTAATGCTGAAGTATAACCTTGTCAAAAGAACATACACTTGCTTACTATGTAACAAAGAATTTAACAGTATAGCAGATGTCGATGACCACATAATTTACAACCACTGGTAGAATTCTTTAGTAATAATAATAAGATTCAAAAGCAATTTATTGCTACAATAAACTAGTTCAAAAAACTATAAACTACAAAAAGCTATTTACAAATATAATAAATATATATGAATATTAAAATTTGTGTGTGTGCATTTTACAAAAATTTTTCAAATGAATCTAGTGTATTATTGTCTCTAAGTAGGCATTGTCTATTAAAGAGGAATGTTCACAATTTTTTTCTGAATTTTTTGTAATTTTTTTCAAATTTAATTTCTCTATTTAAGTTATTCCATAATTTAGTTGGTGTGTGGTGAAAACTATTAAAATGTTTATCCAAGCACAAAAATGTTTGAGAACGTTCATTTAATTTAATATACTGTTTTAAAAACGAAATTGCAGCTTGGCTGAATTTGAATTTAAATAATATTGATAACATATGCATTTGAATTTGGTAATAAGGAGATAATATTTCGTATTTTAGTTGGTAATCAGATGCATTGTCATGTTTTTGTGCAAAATTGAGTGTTTTAAGGGACCAGTTGAA
Source organism: Hofstenia miamia (assembly GCA_900660155.1). NCBI lineage: Eukaryota > Metazoa > Xenacoelomorpha > Acoela > Hofsteniidae > Hofstenia > Hofstenia miamia. The sequence continues at coordinate 113,050 of CABFPE010001077.1, read as the reverse complement.
AGTTTTAGACAGGAGGATGCGATGTTTTGAATTAATATTTGTAAAGAGGAATGAGCAATATTGAAAGTGTGAAAAGCAGAGGGCATTTATTAATTGTTTGTGGTATATATTTGAAATATTTCTGAGATGATAAAGATACCTAACTCCAGAAGCCATTTTTTATTTTAGCCATGAAGAATTGCTTGAAATTTAAATCATTGTCAATTTCAACACCTAAATAGTTAATAGATTCACCTTGCTCTATTGGTCCATTATTTAATTTAAGTTCTATGTTTTTGTGAGATTTCTGTATGTCTTAGGGGAAAATATTATAAATTGTGTTTTTTCAATATTTACTTTCAATTTATTATTTGAGTAATATTTTGTTAACTTTTCAATGTCATATTGGAGATTTTTAGTTGCATTAAAGGCACTTATATCAGTACTTATCTGCATATTAATAAATTTTACTGTTTTTTACCTTTTGAGTTTGTGTCATTAACATAGATTGCAAATAGAATAGGTCTGAGAACTGTACCCTGTGGAACCTTACAGTCTGTTATAATATATTTTGATTTTTTACCATTAAGGATAACACTTTTTTTCTGTCAATTTTTAAGGAAAGTCATTATTAAGTTAATAGCTTTGTTATCAAAGTAATATATTACCTTAATCTATCTTTCAAAATGTCAAAATTCATTGAGTTAAAAACCTTGCTTAATTCAAGAAGGACAGCCCAACTACATTTGTTAAGAGCTAATTTGATTTTATTTGTTCTTATTCTTATAAAATTGCATCTTGAGTGCTATAACCATTATGAAAACCAAATAGTTTTTACGAGAAATTATTTTCAGATTTCGAATTTGAATATTTAGTAGTTTTTCTAACAGTTTACTGAAAGGATTGTTAATAGAAATGGGTCCATATTTTTGCGTTTAGAAGGTCACTTTTTTTAAATAGAGGACCTATGTCTAATTTTTTTTAAAATTTGTCAATAATGCATTTGTTAAATGTGAATAGCAGTTGCTTACTACAAATATGAAAGAAGCACCTAATAATAAAAATTTGGAAGATTATAAGAGGCAGTTGGTTTATGTGTCTACGTCTTTTATTATGGTTTGTAATGTATTAGTATTTGTGAGTCTAAAAGAAAAAATGTTTTTGTTGTGCCTTTTTTATATTTTCCTTACATTTATGTTGGGGACAATTGAAATTGCCAATTTCTTTACCGATCTTCTATTTAACGGACTATTATTGTTTTTTGTGTGGTAATTTGATTATCAATTTTGAATACGATAATGTTAGTTGCGCGAGAATTATAAATATTTATATTTTAGGTTGTCCCCCAACTGCTGACGCACTTCTTTATGGTTTCTTACAACTTCAGAAGAAAATAAAACGTTCAAAAAATGTTACTATGTGGTATAGACGATGAAAAGCAAATGATTTATAGAATTTTTCCTAGTTAAATTAATAATTTCAAAATGCTGTTTATATTACTTATTAATATTTTTGCTGTTTATTAATGTAAATGTTTTAATCCTTTCCAGGCTGTGATTTTTCATTTTTAAAACCAGGGGAGGGGTTGGGTTTGCACCAAGCAGTGAAACTTAGCATGACTAGTTTACATATGGCTGAATACTAAGAGAACAAAAAGTTTGATATTCTGTTACTGTGACGTCATAATGTAAATTGACCCTAGTACCATGTATTTGAAAAGTATGAGCCCCTACAAAATGGCAGGGTGATAACTTGCATGTAGACCAGTACAAAAATATCCATTGTATATGCAAGTAATATTGGGTATTTAAACAAATCTTTGACTACTTTCATTATATGGAATATAATAAATATGTTTCAAAAAATTATTATAAGATTAATCTGGCATTTAATGATTAGTCTTCCTAGTGTTTTATGAAAGTGAAAAAAATGAGTGTCAAATCTTTCAAATAAGAGATATAATATTATTTCTCAAGGGGCGCTGAGGAAGCACCTCAAGTGAGATATCATTAAGTCTTTGGAAATTGTAATGAAAATAATATCTTCAAAATGAATAAACAGTCTTAGATTCCTAGATAGTTGCATCCTGTTTCAAATACCAATAATAATAATATTTATTTTTAAAATCATCTGTATATAAAATCAATATACAAATATAGCATTAAACATTTATTACGATTTTGAAAACATCAAATTGCTTTTTCTAGGGCTTTCAAATCAAATTAAATGAATAACAAAATTCAAATTTTAAACCAAATTTTGAAGGCTACAGCCAAACTTTATTATTTAAATTTTAGCAAGATTTATACATTAACATTCTAATTGAAAAACTATATTACTTAGGATTTTCTCATAGTAGTAAGCAATTGACAACTAGTTACCTCAATCAAAGATTCCAGAAATTTACATTCAATGATATTTTTTTGTAGTGATTACCAGTTTACAATGGAATGCTTCAAGGAACGATTCTAGATCCTCTTCTTATTTATGTAAATGACATGCATTCTATAACTAATTGCAATTTAATTCAATATGCTGATCTAGCCTACATTTTAATTAACAAATCATCCATGGCTGGGGAATCCTTAGAATTGAATTGCAGCAAGTTCTCAAAACATTTTTGTATGTACAAGTGTACTGAGAATTAATACAATTAGATTAAGAACTTTATTATCAAACGTTATAATTTAATTACAACACTTATATAGGTAAAGCATTGTGCAAGCTGTTGGGTTAATTACATGTGTTGTTGACCTTCAGCATTTACCTTGCAACTTGTCATACATGTAGCACATCTCTTCTTTCAAGGTTTTCGACTTGTTGATTGAATAGGGCATCCATAAAAATCTGGTGATCTTCTGTGTCTTTCAGATCTCCTTTGGCTCATTAGTTGTATTGGGCTAGATAATGGGGTATTATCCTGACCTTCTTTTACATTGGCATTCTCATCAGGCGCGTCTTCTGGAAAACTGTTGTATGAATGGTCAAGAGTGTAAAGATTTGTTAGAGGTATCAAATGTCTTCTGTTTCTCCTAATCAATTTGTTTCCAGTCTTAACAATGTATTGCCTGGGACTATCCTATTTCCTCATCACCCATCCTGTGGCATCGTTCAGTGTAGTTATTCGCACTTTTGTTCCTTGAGCTAGTTCACCAAGATTCTTGCTTTTTATCATATATATATTTTCTCTCTTTTTGGTAGTTTTGCTGTTCAATAGCAAATGTTTTACAGCAAACCAACTTGGGCTTAAGTTGTTTTGAGTTAGTAGGTATACATGAACACAATCTCCTGCTGTATAATAACTATGCGGAGGAGTATTCACTGAATGTTAGTGGTGTATTATTATAATCTAGTAGCGCCATTCTAAAATCATTGGATTTTTTGAACAAGGATTTGAATGTTTTCACTCCTCTTTCAACCATGCCGTTTGACTGTGGGTATCTGGGACTACATTTAGTGATTCTGATTCTTCTGCAAACTGTTTAAATTGGTAGGCACCAAATGGGTTGTTGTCTCCAACAATTCAGTTGGAATGCTGTGCATTGATATGATGTCCTTAATGTTCTCTATTACTGCTCTAGCACTTTTACTATATAAACATGAGCCTTGTATAAATTGCGAATAGTAATCCAAGCAGATTAGGAATGTTATATTTGAAATTTCTGCAATATCCACTCCAATTTTGCTTAAAGGTAGCATTGGTCGTTAATGCCATATCAGTGATTCCCTTTGGTTACTTTGTTGATACATCTTGCATTGGTTACAATTTGAAATGAAAATTTCTATGTCTTCAAACATCTTTGGCCAAAATATGATCTGCTTTGCAAATTTCTTAATTTTGCCGATTCACATGTGGGCCTTATGAAACATTTTAAGGGCTGCATTTCTACAACTTTTTGGAACATAGATTTGATCCTGGTGCATTATGCATTCATCATGAAAATGAAGTTCATGCTTTATTTTCCATAAGTTCCTCAGTTCAGAGGATTCTAGAAATCTTTTTTCTGGCCACAAAGATTGAGTATAGGTCTTGATGAGAGCAGTCTCCTCATTACTTTTTGTTTACTCCCTGATCTCTTTACTGTTAAGGACGTCTTTTCGATTTGACGGAGTATGTATGGCGACTGCCAGTTGCTTTTCAATTCTGCTATTATTGATTGAGGGAAGAGGTAATCTTGATAGTGCATCAGCAAGCAATAGATCCTTTCCAGGTTTATAAGTTATCTTTAATGAAGGGTACTTCTGCAAAATTACAAGGAGTCTCTGAATTCTTGGAGGGCAACTACTAAGTGCTTTATTTTGTAAACTTTCCAGAGGTTTGTGATCAGTCTCTATATTATTTCCCGGCCCATAAGTAGACTTGACAATTAGAATCTCCAGGGCAATAGCCAAAAGGAGCTTTTAAAGTTGAGAGTGCTGCACAGTATATTTATGCATACACTACATTGAATGATGCCACAGGATGGATGATGAGGAAATCGGATAGTCTCAGGCAATACATTGTTAAGACTGGAAACAAATTGATTAGGAGAAACAGAAGACATTTGATACCTCTAACAAATCGTTACACTCTTGACCATTCATACAACAGTTTTCCATTGCTCTTGTTAATGCTAATTCTGGAATTAGTTTTTTCTTCGATCTCTTGTAGAACAGAAAATGGTAAAATGTTGCATTGTGCTCCAGAGTCCACCTTCATGTCTATTGGATAGTTGTAAACTTTGACTGATGTTCTGATTTCATTCTTGTAATCATTTGACCTTCGAAGCTTGTCACACTCATATTCTGCATCTGCTTCAATTTCACTACTGCTTGATTCATCTATTTCATCCAGCTTCTGTTTATGATGGTTGTTGTAAAATGTCCTTTGATTTGATCTGCATTTTCTATCAAAATGATTTGTTTTACCGCACTTCTTGCAGTTTTTCCCAAATGCTGGACAACGTCTCGCTTTATAAACGTTTCCGCATTGTCTGCATTCATATTCAAGGCTTCTATCATTTCCAGAGTGGTAAACATTTCTACGAATTGCATCACATTCATGTTTAATTAAAGGGTTCTCCTCATCATTGGGTCCGTTCATTAGTTTTAAGTGATTCAGCGTTTCTTCTGATGCTCTGCTAAATGTAATCACTTTCTGGAGCGTAATATTTGGCTCCCTCAGAAGTCGTTCCTGCAACTGCGCATTTTCTGTTGTCATGATAATTCTATCCCGAATAAGGCTGTCTTCTAGGTTCCCAAAATTACAGTTTTTGCATCGAGTTCGGAGTAGATTTACGTATTAATGGATTTTCATTGAAGATCTACCAGTGGTATAGAATTGATAGAGCTCAAATACTTCATTTGTCCCAAGTGAGAAGTGATCGTCGAACTTCTTCACAACATCTTCAAATTTAGATTTGTCTTCAGTGCGAGGCCAAATAAAATTTTCGAATATCTCATTCACCTGTTCACCAATACATCGGAGAAGAATTCCTATTCGCACTTTGCTGGATTTTTCATTTGCTTCAATTGCATCAGTAAAGATGAGGAAATCTCTTTTCCATCTCTGCCATTCAGAAGAAATATTTGCGTTATCAACATCGAGGGGATGTGGCTTTAAAGAATCAAAAGACATCTGTCACCATGTATTGAGAATTAATACAATTAGATTAAGAACTTTATTATCAAACGTTATAATGTAATTACAACACTTATATAGGTAAGGCATTGCGCAAGCTGTTGGGTTAATTACATGTGTTGTTGACCTTCAGCATTTAGCTTGCAACTTGTCATACATGTAGCACACAGGTAACACGAGAAACAAAGACTAACACAGAATTTTATATTTTACTGGAGAGAACAAATATTTATGATGTTTCTGCAGTGACTAAGAAATTAAATGCTGAAATATACACATGTTGCCAAGTCCCAATTATTTAGAATTCATTATTTTCATTAGTTGTAGACGTTTATAATATGCAAAGTGTAGTTAAGAAGTTATCAACTTGTGCAATAATTTAATTCTTTCATGTTTTCATTATGTGTCACCTTAATTACGCAAACATTTTTTTACTGATATTTAATTAGAATGGGCATTAAATATCTCAATGAAAAACTAAGCATTGCATTTCTAGGTCCATTTTCTTTCCAAATCAACTTGTCATATTGAATACTTTGCTGACATTCTTCAAGCTTTACTCATAAACACTATTCAAGATCAAAACTTTTTACATGCGTTAAGCATAAGAAAAACTTTTTAAAGAAATCGTTCATTAATGTCGCCATTCGAACCTGGAACTAGCTTCCTAAGGAAATAAAAACATTGCAAATATAAATCATTTAAAAAGCATTTAAAAATCTTCCTTAAACAAAAATATATTTCTGGTAAATCACAAGATAACAAGAACCTTTATTGAATTATAGATTACCATCTATAAAAAAATGTAACTCAAATGAATCTTTAGTAAAATCTGCCTGAGTGGGAATATGCTGACTGATGCTCTACTAGTCGCGCCTCCTGCGTAATTTACTTTTTGCATAGTTGGTTTTTAACGGGTATGAAAGAACATAAAGGATGTTTACCATCAGAGTCGTTTACTTTCTTGAAGAGCTTCGCATCTGCCATCTAATACTGCTGTGTTTATCAATTACTCCAAATTTTACAACCTTTCTCTGCATTTTATCAATTTTCTTCTCATTTTACTTGTTAATCTTTGCGCAAATGGAGCATCCATAAGTGATTTTACTTAGCACTAAGGAATTATACGGTCTCCAGTTCATCTTTATGAAAACCCAGATGTTTTAGCATTAGTGAAGGAGAAGGCGTGGATGTTGCAGAGGTTATGGCTTTACTATTATTTGTATTGAAATTTATCTTAGTATCAAATTCAATACCTAGAACCCGGGGAGATGAAGCCCGCTTGAACGCATTGATTTCTGGGATATCTCTAGCATTGTGACGGGCATAGATTATTTCTTTTGATTTTTTTACATTGAGCTTCAATTTTTTCTTTTTAGATTGTTCTTCTAAGTAGCCAATAATTTCAGCTGCTCTATCATTTTCATTGCAAAAACCACCAACAGTTTCAGAGTTGACATCAGTAAAAATTGTTGATTTTAATTACTGTAACTAGCGTCAACACCATTAACTGCAATATTTAATATGGTTGTCCCCCAGCAGTGCCTTGAGGGATACCTTGATTAGTTTTATGGGGAGTTGAAACTTCACCATCAAGAGAAGTGTAATGTCTTCCTGTCAGGAAATTTATTACCCAGATAGTAACAAGCGAATTTACAATAAGGAAGATGCTGGTTAACCCTGAAAGGATACTTCTATGTGAAAGCGTGTCAAAGATAAGATAAAACAATCTTTATTAACGAGGTAAAACAATTAAATTGTCTAAATTTTAAAAAGTGGCAAGTTTAATTTATAAATATAGTCTTCTTTTGTGCTCAAATTTGGTTTGAAGGATTTTATAGAAATACTCTCAATAATTTTTAAATTACTTGATCTTGACGTCTGATGTAATATTTTTGTTTCAAAATTTAGTCCACACTTGATTAGATGGTTAGATATATCAGAACTGGTCTCATGTTCTTTTATTCTTCTTAATAGTTGCCTAATAGAAAAACCAATATAATCTTCACCACATGAGCCGTTTTATTTAATAAATTACATTTGACTTATTGGTTTCTTCAGTTGTAGATTTTAATTGCAATTTCGTTCTTAGTTTATGATTGTTATACATAAATCTAACCCCTTATAGACAAAGTAAAAGCAAAATCAGTATGTAAAAATAAAATTTGTTAATTCAATTGTTGTAACATTACTGTAATATCGCTACCCAGGTGAAACTAACACTCTATTACTAGATACTTTACTTAGATAAGCAATCCAGGGATCAGCGCCAGCTATCACGGGGTAAGTATTATCTAAGTTCCTCTTCTTTCCTTTAATTGTATATTCCATACTGCATTGACAGATATTCCAATAACAATTAGTAAGTAGTATTATTTAGATACTTCATCGATTGAAGAGGATTGAAATCTCTGGGCGCACTTGCCCGACGCCAAGTCACTGAGATCATAACAGGCTCGCCAGAACTATCCACCACTCCATCCTTTTCCGTAGTTACAGATCCGATCCATTGTGAATCCAACTCAGCTCAGTCTCATGAAACTATGTTTATTATGTGTGCCCTAATGAGTGAAATAAAACTACGAACACAAATCGACTTAGTGCTCAAGCTCAATTCATATATTGTCAGTAGTTGTTTGCAATGACAGACACTAGCTGCTATTACGTAAAAACACTTAATATCATATAGAGCAGCTTCCTACATGTAATAAACTACGGTACAAACTATTAACTACAAACTACTGACATATTAAAAATAAGACACAACGCTAGCTACTAAAAAACTGCAATTATTAGGTCTATTTGTCTATATTTTCAAAGAAGTTTGGCCACATACTTGATCACTATACTAAATGACAAAAGTCAGAAAATCCGCGTACGCCCATGGATGCAACAAAAAAAACTGGGGTACAGACTTGGTAAAATTTTAGTTTATATTATACAGTCGAAGTTCCCCATCAACCAGTCCTAAATGCGCATCGACCCCCTGAGTTGTTCAATGTATCTTAATATCCAAACAAGAAATTCGCTAATCTATTTATTGAGCAATTGGAAGAGGAATTATCTTTGGCATCTTCTGAAAATATAGATTTAATACTGCTTCTAGACTGGAACCTAAATTACATGTACTTTAACACTAATGAACAGTGCAAAATTGACCTACTCTTAAATGCTTTCAATTTAAAGTTAGCTAATGCAACACTGCCGACTAGAAACACATCAAGTACAACACTATTTGATTACATTGTGCTTGCCGAAAAAAATAGTGCATCTTATAGTTTTTACTCATCCGAATGCCCTTTTTCTGACAACTGCATTACATCTATTGAGTTTTCTAAATCTGAATCGTCTTCGAATAATGTTACAAATTGGATGAAAATCCGTGAAAATAGTACTAAAAATATAAATTTATATATATTATATATATTATAAATTATATAATTTTTAATCGGCAATTTCTTCAGAGAACTGGCTTCCTGTGTATACTGCCCCAGATGAAACTACAATGTTGATGCATTTTTTAGAAATTGTTTTATCTAAATAAATTTTGTCCAGAAAGAAAAATTATGATTAAATCAAATTTAAAAGCATTTCACACATATCTGCACGTAGTAAACTTTGGATAAATGAATTTTGTTAAACATTGATTCGCGAAAAAAAATATGGCATATAGAGTACTTAAAACTTCCAGAACTCATAGAAATTTTGTTGCATACAAAAAAAAACTAGGAATGTATCCAATATTGCAAATCGCAAGGCGCTAAACACTTACTGGTAAATCATTCCAAGTTTCGATTGTACAATTGAGAAATGAGTTTTTTAAAAAATGTTTTTTGAATTTCACCTTACCAAGAATCGATGTTCTTTTGTTAAAAGATATGTATAAATAATTTGGAAATTGCAATTTATTGTAAATTTTGCGTTTACTATAAATATCCCAGAATTGTAGTAACGAAAAGTATTTGACAGAAGAGATTGGACATGAAATTTGAGTTGAAGGTTTAATATTTATCGATTTTTTGCATTTACATATACGTTCCGCCCATTTAATTTGTGAATTGATTTGGTTTAATAATATCTGACTTATACTATTCAATAAAGCATTGCAATACCTAAAATGACTCATTACCAGTTGTTGGCGCATTTTTATGTCCACAAACTCTGCTATTTGTAGAGTGCATTTGATTCCCATTGCCATTTTACGCAAAACAGAATGAATATGATCGGTATATTACTCCTACATATTTAAATTTGTCAACTTGGACAATAGTTGTTAGCAAAATTTAATTTACAAGTGAGATTGTCGTTTTTGGGAAAGGTGGCATTACACAAAATTCAGCTTTTGAGGGATTAACAGTTAAACTATGCATGTTAAAGTATTTATGTAAATGCAAGAGATTGGTTTCCAAATTATATATAGATACATCACGTGATTTATCATGGGTAAACAGGCAAGTATCATCAGCATATTGAATAGTTGTACAATGTTCATTTACTGCTTTATTGAAATCATTTACATAAAGTGAAAAAGTAAGGNAAAACTCAGGTGACTTAATAGCTGAACCAATATGCTACATTTTAAATACATGTATAAGACACTCCTTTTTTGCAGATGAATTAAAATCGGCAAATATAACACCATTATTTAAAAGAAATGATCCCGAAGATTGCGTAAATTATAGACCTCCCCAATCAGCAAAATATTTGAATGAATTCTTTTTAATCAAATTTACAAGCATTTTGTAAACATGATCTCTACTCCAAAACACAATATGGATTTCATAAAGGTATTTCTACGAGCGACGCTTTACTACAGTCTACAGAAAAATGGCGCACAATGATAAATGATAATGAATTGATTGCTTAGACCTCTCAAAAGCATCAATTCCATATATCACATTATTTGACTACAAAGAGTTAAATTTCTATGTTTTTCTAATGACAGCTTAGGTCTCATCTCCAGTTACTTATACAATCGTATGCAAAGAGTTAAAATTAATGAATCCTTTTCAGATTGGGTATGTACTAACAATGGGGTTCCGCAGGGTGCAATTTTTGCTCCCTTATTATTTAATATTTACATAAATTATTTGTCCGAGCAAGTAACATATGACGTCGTACAATATGCAGATGACACAATATTATTTCATTCTAATAAATTTCCCCTGTAGTGTCAAATCAAAAACTAAATCTACTGATACTTCAAAATAAAACTTAATTTCAACGGCATTCAAATAAAACAGGTTGATTCTTGTAAATACATCGGAATTATTTTTGACAGAAATCTAAATTTTGAAGAGCAACTAAACTAAATCATGTTAATAAAAAAATGACAATATCGATTAAAGCAATTAACATAATTTCACAAAAACTTCCAACTAAAGCAAATATCCAATTAATATATGCTCTAATATTAAGTCATTTCAACTTTGCCATCATACTCTACACAGATATAAACCTAAAATTTCTTAGGAAATTCCAAGTGCAACTAAATTGGGCAAACAAAGTAGCAGTAAATAATCATAGCATTAATAAGAATAATGAATATAGAAAAATTTCAAAATTATTTCTACATCCGCAATGTTACATCTATATAAATGTTTTAAACACGTTTTTCAAAATAATTAATAATACCTTCCCATATAACAAAAATGATTTCTTGCTGCAAAATTAGTCAATAAACAAAATAAAAGAACACGCAGAATTGAACCTATTAGGTATAAGAAGCGAATAATGAAAAATTCATTTCTAAACCTCAGCCTGTGCCCATCAGCTCACTTTCCCATCTCCCTCTCTAGAAACTCGACCCATTTCAGTGAAACTCCATTGGCNAAAACAATTAAAAGACAAAATAAAATAAAAAAGACATAGATTAAAAATAATTTGCAGCTAGTAATTTCTCCAAACATTTCATTTAGTGTTATACCCATATTCATATTGGTTTGCGAGTAGGTTTTCCTTACTGAGTTTTTTATATCGATTTATGTTTGGTGCTTTCCGAATATTTATCGGAAATTTGTTTCAAAGTCAGCAAACTGTTGAAGAAAAAGCGAAATTCCAATATTTTGATTATATTTGGGTATTGTTTATCAGTTTCTTTGATCTAGTATTCAGTTTCAGGTATATTTTTAATAACTTACTGCCTTGTGGTTATTAATCGATTTGTATGTGTAAATTAAACTGCTGAACTTTGTAATGAAGATTGGTGACAGGATTGATAAGTGTGTATCGTTTCACCTGTCTTGAATTTGTTGATGTTAAACATACTACGAAAACATCTTTTAAATACTCTATTTAATCTGGCTTGCTGATCTGAGCTTATGTTGGTTAACAATATACAAGCATATCTGTATTGACTTAATACAATAGCTTCTATTAGCGCTTTACTGCTACTAACCTTCTTTAATTGTTTTAGATATTCTATCCCAATAGCCATTTTCCGTATTTTGGATTTTATGAAGTTATCATATGATAAACCGCTGTCAAGTTCGACGCCCAGATAGTGAACTATTTTTTTTTGTGGAATTGGTTGATGAGCTTCCGAAACATGTAGTGATATTTGTTTTGCAACCGCATCCACCCTGCGTGGAAGAAAGATTATGAACTGTGTTTTCTCCTCCTTTAACGTCAGTTTGTTTTCCATAAAGTACTTGCGTAACTTTTGTATATTGTTTTCAAGATGCTTTGTTGCTTCGATTGGGTTGCTATTTCTATTTATGATACATATATCATCAGCGTATTGAATTAGATTACACGTGTTGCTGATATACTCTTTAATGTCGTTTACATAGATGTTGAAGAGTAATGGACCAAGCACCGTTCCTTGGGGAACACCTTTAAATGTTTTTGTATAGTTGGAGTAGGTGTTGTTGATTTTTACGCGTTGTACTCTATCATTAAAAAACTGGTAATAAGTTTGCGAGAATCGCTGCTGAATCCGTAATTATCCAGTTTTTTATCAAATATCTTGTAGTGAAGACTGTCAAATGCCTTGCTAAGGTCAAGGAATGCCGCACTGCTACTAATGCCTTTATTTAGATGATGACGTGTGCTTTCTATAAAAGACAACAATGCACCTAAATATACATCTATATAAATGTCTTTACGACGTTCTTCAAAATAATTAATAATACTTTCCCATACAACAAAAATGACTTTCTTGCTGCAAAATTAGTCAAGAAACAAAATATAAGCACACGCAGAATTGAACCTATTAGGTATAAGAAACGAATAATGAAAAATTCAATTCTAAACAGCTATAAATACATGGAATGAATTACCAAAATACATTAAACAAATATGTAGATTAAAAAACTTTTAAATTGATATTTTTAAAAATATTTTTGCACGTATAATATAAAAAAACTGAAATGGCGAGGATATAAATTTTATAACCCTTTGTTCTACCTTGGGCATTCATAATGAATTATTGCCGTTACATATAAATGACCTTAGTTTTCGAATACATTCTTATTAATTTCTTTATATGCAAAAGGAATGATACTGCAATCGAATAAAAACTAACATTTTAACCTAAACTAAGGATGAGCTTAGTTTGCAACATCAATCGTGACGTTGGGAATTTGAAGATGCCATACTAATCCCAGATGTCTAGAGTATTTAAGCTTGGGTCTATTTTAAATTGAATAAGATAAATATAATATATAGCAAATAAAGTAGATTTAAACTGGTATATCTTAACACAAAAACAAATACTCTTTAAAAATATAAATGAGTAATGCAGTAATCGGATAACTTAGAAAACAATTAAATACCGAATTAAAAATAGTTAAAATTAAACAATCTTATTTCAAGTGGGAAAAGGTTTAGAATTTAATCATTTAATTTAATATAAATTAAACTAAGAGTTTTCTATCTACCGAATGTCTGGTAATTTTCCTTACTTGGTTTTTTAAAGTATCTGTCACAATTTTTGCACTTTTTGAATTTCAAACGAACTAATCTGTTTTTTAATTTGGTTGGTGGCAAACAGGTAGCTTCCACGTTCGATTTTCGCGGGACAAAATTAAACTAAGATTTTCCTTGAATCTACGTCAAAAAGTTCAACAGAATACTGAATGAAGAATATAAACCCAAAGTTATACACTTTTAAATTCCCAGAATTGTGTCACGTTTGAGAGAATTCGTATTATATTCATTGTGACAATATTTTTTAATATTTAAATACAAAATTGCAAGAGACGAAAACAAGTCAAACATACAACCTTTTTTATCATCAGTTATTAAGATCAACATAGGCAATCTTATTATTGAAAGAGAATTTGACTGTTTGCTAAAAATAACAATTAGAACATCAATATGTGGTCCATTGTATAAATAAGTTATTGTTATCTAATTTTTAATATTTGATTTCATAAAAAATGTTCAGATAAATATGTTGAAGTGCACGTGATTAAATTTGGCTAATGTTATAAATCTTCATACCAATTAGTAATTAAGATTTTTAACAACTGATAATTTATCTGAATAGCGTCAATAATTTTAAAAAAACATATTCCCATCAACGTACATTACAAGAAACAAAAAATTGTTACCAAATGTAAACATTTAGAAAGCTTTGCCATGTCAATGGTATGTTTTTGTATGCAAGTTTAGGACACCTAAAGATAATTACCAACACAGAAATTTTGTTAACCTGAATTGATTTACCTTGCCTCTGTTTTATCTTATTGGCCAATATGGGAGCAGCATATAGCCAAGTATCAGATTTTACATGAAATAACGCCTTTAAGATTTGTTGTTTATAACCATAATTGTGTTCCACCAAGTGTGCGCACAATTATAATTTCCATTGAAAAAAGTGAATATATTCAGGCCACTGGGTTTAGTTTATATTTAATGCACAGGACTTTAATTGACTATTGAAATTATTTCAATGATTAGCAAATGCACAAAGAATTATATTGCGAATGAATATGGTTTTTGCTTGCAACACTAGTGCACGACCACAGCAACTTAATTGTACAACCATTACAGCTATAATTCCAATTTAAGGAGTAAGAAACCAAATCATAGACACGCATTTTTCCAAAAGGTATGAATATTTTCCACGCTTTACTGGATCTGTTCCAGTTTGCAGTGACCATCAACTTAATTTTTATATATTTCTTGCAATATAGCAGTTGTGACTCATATTTCAAAGATGGAATGTAGCTGACTATATCTTGTTATAAAATTACTAAATCAGCCCTTTCTTGAAAAATATGACACCAATATTTCACAAATATCATGCCATACTCGGAAATTTGGCTTGAAAGTATTTTTAGAATATTTCAATTACTCCATTATGCTTGTGATTTAAAATATTCATGAAAGATTTCTATCGTTAAAACATTTATTTTTTGGTACTTTTTACCAACAAAGATTTACTTAGAACAGCCAAACACTTTCCAAGAGTGACAATGTAATAACTTTGGCAGAATTTGCGTAACATATATATGAATGAAACTAATTTTCATTAACATCAATATTTAGTTGTCCATGATATCCATCAAATTAATAGTGCAGTTTTTATGAGATGAAAAAGTAATATTAAAATATCCAATAAAGTTTAAAAATAAAATCAATTCTGCAAATTAACTTGGTTTCGAAATTATAATGCTTTTAAGAATTTAAGTTATTAGTTTTTGAATTTTCACTAACTTTTCTATATTTTATTGAATTTGCTTTATGATTTACCAAATAATTTTAATAGCTTCCTTAAATTTTTTGAAATTTAGTTTTTATATCTGAAAAGAGCTTGTTTCGTAAATTTAATGTAAAATTGGTAAGCGATTGTTCTCATATTGTCTTTTTAATTTTAATCATCAAAGTATTTAAAGGCAAAGAAGTGATTCAAATCAATTAAATGTTAATATTGCTGTAATATAATCACTTCTAACGCATTCATTATGATCGGCTCGCAAGTTTACAACAATGCGGCAGATTATCGAAAGTAGGCAACGTTTGAAGTAAAAACATTTTGTTGTCTAATGTTTTGCTTAAATTGTTAAGGATTCTTAATAACGAATTATAATGTTGAAATAAAGTTTTATATTTTGAAATTTCCTTCATATTTAGAAAGCTAATATAGAAATCTGCTGATTATCATAAGCAACCGTTTTTTTATTAATCTGCTTGAAAATTTTAGAAGTCATTCCATTGATTGTGAACCACACAAAGATATATGTAGATTTTCAGATTGCCATTTTTTAATTGCAACAAACTCAGAAGTTTTGTTGCAAGTTTTAAAGTTTTTTATAGATAGAAATTTCCTATTGGGCTTTGAACATCAAATATCTTTTACTATGGAAATTAATACGGAAATCGGGACTATGTGAATTTACTGCGTATTCATGTAGCAACAAGCACAACATATAATAGATAAAATATTACAATTATAAACTGGATTTTATTATTTTAGTTTTTCTATATTGATGAATTTATAAATAGAAGGCCACAAACGCAAGTATTCACAATGAGCTACTTGCAAAGTTGAATTAAAAAAACTTTATATAAAAGCAAATTTACAAATTAATTACTGCAAAATTATAAACTAATATTAGTTTCTGGGATCAAAATGAACGCAGCCAAATTCACAAACTGCGCGAAAACATAATAAAATACCTACTCTATGGAAATCAAGGGCGAATAGTTTTTAAAGCAGCACAAATTTCGATTGAAAATCAAAGTAATAAAAAAGATTTAAAGACATGCTGCTGCTGTTTAGTGCAAAAGATGTAAAAATAAAATTCCTAAATAAAACGAAGCACCAAGTGAAATGAGAATTTCTTCATAAGCAGCCGTATTCATACCAAACTGCTTCACTGTTTTTCTTTTCGCTATTTGAAGGCGCTTCCTCGGAATGTGGTGCGTTGGACTGCTCTTCGTCTGCTTTGGAATTACTGCTGGTGGATTGCCGTGCTACTAATGGTACTACTGACTGGGGTCTTGGCACATTGGAATTAAGTTTAAGGGGATCGGCAAGAGCACTTCGAGATCCAGGCTTCGTCAATGAAGGAGCGTTATGCGCTAGAAGAAGTGGTTCGTGGGTTGACAGTCGGTGTGCATCGGATATTCCTAAAATGAAACTTAAAAAAGAAAAATTCCTTTACCGCGAATAAGCAAAATTTGATATTTTATATAATTCTAAATATGAAAGGTTTAAATAAAATTTTCCTATTTATTATTGCAAAGAGAGGCAAAAGAGTTTTTGCAAGTGTGATATTTTACAAACCTGTTTTAATTGAAAAAATTTCAAATCAATTTCTTTTAAAGGTAATTTAATTATTTAATTGAAAGAAAATGAAGATCGGATCATCTTTTTCAGGTGTCCACAGTTGTCAGGTTACTCTGAAATCCCCAAAAAGGTAAAAATGTAGCAGGCCTATAATACACGTAGGTATATATTCATTCTCACAGTTGGTACTCGTAATAGGCATACATCATATTAAATAGAAATGTAAACTAGCTAATGATATAAATTCAAGCAATAGAATTTCATTCAAATTATTGAAAAATAAAATTTGTTAATATATATTGCCCGTATTTTAAAGGTCCAATCCAGTATGTTGACGGGTAAGCAAAATTTGACATATCTTATTTGTAAATTCCTAGAGGAATTTTGTTGAGTACATAATTTATAAGAGCGCATTGTGGCAATAATTAGAAAATAATTTCGAAAAAAATGGTTTAAAATGTTATGAATATCTAGATCGCTTTTTGTAAAAAAATTCCCAACAAACAAAATCATAAAATATATAATTTAATAGTTCAGATAACGCTCTTCTCATTCGAATTTTTGCTGATAGCAAAATTTAAAGATAAAAGTTTAAAATGTGAAAAAAAACTTTTTGGGATTATTTGAATTATCATGCAAAAACTAAATTATGTCTGCTGTATATGTTGTGATTGAAACATATGTATATATGTATATATGTATATATGCATATATATATATATATATATATATATCGTATAAGTCGTGAAACACGCACTACTTTCTGCCAATCGTTCAGCACCAACGCTTTGCGAGTGAATACTGCGTCGAACTTGAGGTGGGACAACCCCGGCTTTCTTCGAAGGTTCCAAAGAATGTTGGGAAACGGGTGACGTAGAGGATAAACTCCCACCATCCAGTCTTCGTTGACTACTTGTTTGAACAGTTAGTTTGTTGGAAGATGTCGGTTCGTGATCCAGTTCATCTCCCGACAGATGAACCCGCAGTTCTTGTTCATCTTCACGTAAAATAGCTTCATGGAATCGACGCTAAATGTAATTGATGGAATCGTTAAAATATAATTACTATCATCAATCAACACATTTAAAACAGATTGTACGGATAACAACTAAAACTAAGAAATAGTGAACAAATGTACTCAAATTCCTATATCCTTAGAAAATGATGCGTAGTTTTACTTAATCAAATCTAGGATTTCATTGTCCAATGGAAAAGATTTCCAAATACATTTTCTTAAGCTTAGATAGCTCATTAAAAACAATAAATCAATTACATATATAAAATTGTTAGATTCAGTTTGGCCATTGCAATAATAAAATAGCGGAAAAACTTTAGTACACATAATTGATATATAGAATAAACTCCTCTTGGAGAGAAAAAATCGAATCCTAATACCATAATTTGTAAGTTATCATTCTAATCAATTCCCTCATATGCAACTAAAAGTGCTTTCACTGATATGAGCTTAACTCTGGAAATCAACGACACACATTTACTACTACTGTTCAAAATTTAACTTTATTCAGTGGAACAAAAGACATGGAAAAATGAGTTATGAACAAAAAAGACCTCTTCTTTTAGTTTGAAAACGAATTTACACCTTTAAATTTTTACAAGTTAATAATTATTTGCAATTTTAAAAATCAATTAAATCGCAGGATATACATTAATTGACATAAATATAGCATTACCTACATTTTCTATATATACATGTTATCCAGTGTACACCATGATTTGTTGCTTTAAAAAATAAAAAAAGTCAATTTCTATTTGCTTCGATAATCATTAGATTTATCTACGGTGAATAAACTACCAATATTTGCATATTGATATTGGAATACTTGACTTACTGACTTACAAATGACAATATCCATTACGTAATTTTGTGATATAAATATTTTATTAGAAACTAGTACGGGACTAACTGCGGTTAGGGCGGTGACAGTACCACTGCCACATTTACGAACAAGGAACAAAAATAACGGGTAAACCACTGTTTAACCCTAATCCTCAAAACCTTTTTTATTTACGTTGGTTTAACAAGGGGGAGGGGGTGTGTAAAAATACCCCAGGTTTATTTTTGATATATGAATGCTATTGACAGGAAGTTTGGCACAAAGGTAATATGGGATAAAAAGTTTGAAAAAATTCAAAAAACATTTTTCGCCAGAGTTTTTTTTCTATTCAAAACACAAATTATAAGGCATATTAACCTTTATCATGACATGTGACCACAAAATGTGGTTGACAGCAGTTTATTGTAACTCACTGCATTAATATTTGTTTTGAATCATAATCATGCCTATATCACGCTAATTAGAGTTCACAGCAACGCATGGGAAGAGAAGATATCATTGATATCACTTTGCTTTGCAAAATGAGATGATTTAAATATCAGAACTTCGTTTCAAGACATGTGACCACGAAATGTGATAGCTGCGTTCCCTTCAATTGATTGGATTTCAACCACAATTAAAATGTGATCATCCACTAAGCAACTGCTAACATTCTGGACAGAGCAGTTGCCCAAAGAACCCCACAAGATTAAAAGGCGTGCGCAGGTGCATTCAATGTGCATATGTCCCAAATGGAGTTTAAGCACTGTAATAAATGATGCAAAACCTCCAGATCTAGCAGCAGTGAATGGGGAATGAGCTGTTGTCCTGGCCATGTTACAATAAAGAAGATTACCAAGTAGAGCAATTTCTAGATTTATTTGTAGTCAGTTCAAATACAAAGTCATGTATTTTCACTCTTAAAATAGACTTGCCTATTCAATAGTCATGTAGGAAACACCCTGTAATTTTGATTACGCATTTAAAAAAGACTTGACTAAGAATAAAATCTCGTAGGCTTGAATTACCTCTCGAAAAATAACGCATTAACTTCTAAATTACAATTAAAAATTCGAAAATTTTATTTTCGTTTAGGCTTGCATCTTTGTATGGCACACCCTGTAAGATTTACCTTCAAATTCAATAGCCAGATAACCCATTGTAGTCTTTCTAATCAAATGACTTCTAGAGAATAATCAAATGATTTCTTAATTTGATATTAAAGGCAAATTTTTGCATTGATCCCAAATTGTGGTCACATGTCCCCTTTTGAGGTTAAAAAATCACGTGTCCTGATAAGGGTTAATTTGTAGTTATTAATGCTGTTGTCAGCGTTTTTATGTTTCTGCCAAGCTATTTTTATATTTCTTTATTAATATAAATGTCAATCACCGTTGACAAAATAGTCATAATTCCTTGACAAAAAATGCTTTCGTCCTAAAATTTTCAGAAAATGTGTAAAACTAAATTTAGTGTGGGGAAAAGTTCAGCCAACATTTCAAATTTGATTTCAAAAAAGTTATTAATAAAAATTCGTCTGGGGGTAAATTTACATCCTTGTGAAAAATAGGGTTAAGCAATGCTATAGAAATTCTACTAGCAACTTGTCTTTATATGCCTAAACACGGTTAGAAATGTTTTATTAGTGCCATTTTATTCTGTTCCTGACAATTTCAATGGGTTTTCACAATAAAGTATTCCCTTCACATTTAAATAAGCTTTTAGTTAGTCGAAGAAGGTTAAATGACTTCTTAGTTCTTTGTTATGTTACAAAATCACGACAACAACTACAAAGGTGAACTTTTTTGAACATGGCCGGTTGAATATTGTTGTATAAAATCAATCATTGTACATATTTATTTAGCATCAACTAAAAACTAAAACAAGATAAATTTCGTAAATGAGGGCAATCGCTTTTTTGCACAAACTAAACTTCTAAGTCCAGTGAGCAGGGGAGTTGCAAAAAAAGTAAACTCAACAGATGAATGCAAAATAAAATAGAGTCATACCCGTGAAGAAGGAGATCTATTACTTTCTTCTAAAAACTGTTCAAGAGATACAAGTTCATCTAACGTTCCGCTGTCATCGCCTTCCATCAACATGCCAAATGTTCGTGTTGGATCTACTGTAGCGGACCTTGCCAATCGCGGATGATTAGATTTATTGGGTGTAGAAGAAACGTGACTACCATGATGTCGTTCAAGACTGGATGATCTTTCAACTGAAAAAATGAAATTACTATGCTTATATGTGCATGCGTTAATAAACAACATTCAAGCAAAAGTCATTGACAAACAAAAAATTTACAATCGCCAAACAACTAAATCTCAGAGGGAATTCACAGGCATGAGGAAAGTTCACATGAAAAAAATCAAACGCACCTCTCAAGAAATCTATAACAAGAATAACATTAGTTTCAGAGAACATTGCTTTGAACGAAAAATAATAATATTTATGATTTTCAAAACATCATTTTCTAATTAATGATTAGTTTTAACTAAGTGTTCATGCAGAGAGATAGCATGCGAAAATGCACACAGGTGAAAAGCAAGTTAAATTATACATTTATTCCGAATAATAACCCTAAATTACTTGATGCCTTCAAATATTAAACACATCCATTAACCTATGACCATGCAAAATTAACCAACAGTAATGAATACGCAACTTGCCGCAACATGCGTGCGTATTGCAAGATCACAAGAGTTTAATATTTGCCATGCTCGTTTACAATTTATGATCCTCAGTTAGTCTACACAGACTGCCTACCAATTTTGCGAGGAACAAAATTACTCGTAATCTTGCCAATAATATCCCTGAGATTGGGTTGACTATGCACTGCGGATAGAGCACCCAGCTTTTTGCCATAGGTGCGATCTAAAATTAGTAAAACGCTAAAAGCATGAGCAGCTTGAAAGGGAAATTCACAGAAATCTGAAACTGTGATTTCCAACCAATGTTTTACGTTTATCAAAGTCTTAACAGTGAATGAAATGGACTGAGTGAAAAGTTATTTAAAACAAAAACTGCTGAAGCATTACATATGCTTCAAGAAATAAACTTCAGGATCAATCTATATTGTCATTTTCGGGCAAACAATGAGCTATACGACTATTTACTGAAAAACTATCACGCTTGGTCAACGTCATATACAATTCTCTCAAATGTATTCCGCGGCCAAACAAAAAAGTGGTTTTAGCAATCGAAGAATAATATTTGGACTAAAACATTTTATGGTCATGAAGATGGAAATTTTATCAGTGATTACAACCTCATTCTAAAATTCTATTTTTTAATAATATTGCCCTTTAGGCAAATCAAATACACATCTAAAATGGATTTTTCTATTTAAAGATCTGAGCGTTTTTCCACTCAAATCAGCATTTGAACTGGAATTTTTTTGACCTAACAGGTTTACGTGCGTGGGATTGCAATATTAAGCTACGTTAATTCATTTTGAAGTAGACCCCATTTTTAATCTTTTTTTCCGGGCGCGGTATGTAGCTGAATAT
The DNA here is from genome assembly GCA_900660155.1 of Hofstenia miamia. Classification (NCBI taxonomy): domain Eukaryota; kingdom Metazoa; phylum Xenacoelomorpha; order Acoela; family Hofsteniidae; genus Hofstenia; species Hofstenia miamia. The sequence goes on along the minus strand of CABFPE010001077.1, from coordinate 90,865 downwards.
TGCTACTGAATTTAACAAGCTCACTGAACAAAGAACATGAAGGAAAGCTATTGAATTTATCAGGTTTTGATACTTATTATAAGTTGGATTATGTAAAATTCCCTCCGTATCTCAGCTAATATTTCGTTAAATTTGTTTTCATAACTTTACAAATGGAAAATAAATAAATGGATAGGTAAGCATTACTATTGTGTTGGTATTAGGAAGGATTTCAATATTACAATAAACAAATGCTACCTCCTTCCGTTAAAGGGTTAAAGAACAAAATGCAAATAACCACTAAATAGGCCAGTTCACCTATGTAGTTTCCATCTACAAAGCGACAGCAGGAACTCAAAATAAACAAATAAACACCCGCTCTTATTAACTATAATTTAAACAAGAAATTCATCTGATTGGCAAACTTTTTGAAAATGAGGATCACTTGAAATTTGATAAATTTTAAATATATATTTCTATACAAAATCTAGGAGTAGAGTAATTTTTTAGAGTACAGGATAACTGTGTAATATTAAAAAAATTAATTGCGATTTATTATTTCTAATTACAGTGTAAATTACAGTGGAATCTACAAATTAAGTGGCAATTTATATTGTCAATAATATTACATTGCGTCATAGTTTTAATAACTTCTAGCACGCATAAAACCCTTTTCTAATATATTTTAACAAAGTAAGGATAAAATATGTAATGATATCGTACTGATCGAGAAGATAATAAATTCTAATGACTAAATCCATTAAAATTCCATTGTAACAGTAGAAAGGATGTTTCTTCAAATTGAAAATAAGAATTAATAACTAAGAATGCGGATTTACATGCAAATAAAACGATAAGGATTTTAGCGCGATTATATCCAGTAAAATTTGTTCAATAAAGGAAGTAATTTAGCTGCTTGAACAAAGATCATTTTATTGCCTCATCAGTAAAGCATAGCTTACACTAATTTCGCATTTCTCAGTTACGTGATAACATTCGTACACAAGCAAGGAAATGAACTAGCTGGTTGTATGCAGTGAACTAATAGATTTAATTGCATGAACTCAATGTGGGACATATCCTGGTGCTTAGAACTCACTTTCTAAAGCACTTGAAGAGGTAAAATGAAGTGACGTAAATGAAGGGTGCGAATACTCCTTGTGATTTCCAAGTGTGTAAATTGTCGAACTCGGTCACAAAGAATCATATAATTGATCGTGGGCGAGGACGGTCAATTATGTTAAACTCTACTAACAGCACAAGTGTGTAAAATGACAACAGTTCAATGAATGGAATGTTAATATATCGGTCCTCGAATTTTTAGTGACGCGTAATGTGCTCAGTGCTTATTCGCTCTAAGAAATTTTTTTAGAAATAAGAATAAGTTTAGAAAATTTATTCATTTTTAAGTCTCGCGAAAACTTTTTTGCATGGTACACTTTCGAGTCACTCTTTGAAAACTGATTGCGTTTGGATAGACCACTGAACTATGTTCGTGCTACAAGAATTATCAAACAATGCTTCTTTTATTTCATCCACAACTGCGTTGACTAATTTTTCTCAACCATAACCAAAAGAATGCAAAACCGTATCCACTTTGAGTAACCGAACGACATCACCTTTTGAATGTTTGACTCCTTAAAAGGTGCTGCAGCAACTAGCCCTATTTTTCATAATTTTTATGTGAATTATAAAACTGAAAATCAATTTAGTAATAAAAAACAAGGAAACCAAAACGAAAAGCCTCAAAAAGGAGTTGAAATTTTAATCAGAACATTTTACAGTTTACACAATATTTCAAGTGATTTCTAGAAATGAACTGTATAACAAAGTGTGCCAAGACAAACTACCATGGAAATAAGTAAATTTCAAAAATGTTTGCTAAAATCCACATCATAATGCGACAACTATCACGTTAATCGCAAGTGCAAAACTAAAATTAACAAAAATGAAGCGTTCAATAAAAAGCAAAGAAATACTCACTAGAACTCAACGACGAAGCAGATTCTTGGTCAACGCGGAATGCTAAAAATATATTTGATGAAAACACGAAATTGAAGTAAGTGAGGACATGCAGATAAACAAAAATAATAATTTATAAAATGAATCAAGTTTGTAAATAATAAATGAAAGCAAATAATACAACCGCAGAGCGATCATCAAAATTGCAATTCTTGCGGATAAAACAATAAAACAGCTGAATATCGAAAGACGGCTGTTTCCATTAACCTAATTGACAGTCATTGTCACACTGTCATAACATAGCGAATGAATAAATAAAGCTATTTAACTAAAAGAATAAAACAAAATGTTTTCAGACGTGATGGTATATCCTATGAAATACATCGATATCAAATGAGAGTGAAAATGAATATTAATTTCCCATCTAATGAATTTACATGTATCTATACGAGTGCGAAAAAGTGAAACCCCGCATGCCACACCTTCCAAGGCTACTTACAGCTGGGGAATTCAATCAAGTACCATTGAGAAAGGTCTATAAATAATCAGGATGTAAGCTGCAAGCATATATATTTAATTATTAATTTGTAACAACACAATACAGTGAAATCAAATTAATTAGTTTTGCAGCAAGCATTCGTTAACCTGATTAACGACTCGGCAAATAAGCATCTCTCTCAAAAGCGTTTGCACATGTATTGCCATACGCAATTATGAATAGCCATTTTTTGAAAAATGCTTATAAGCTGTCAACATGCGAATTGATTTTTTAAAAATCACCGAAAATACACTTCAAAAGAAAATGATTTCACTGTAAATATCCATGTATTTCTTTTAATATATACCCTATATATTGAAAGCATCAAATAGATTAATGCAATCTTTCCAGCATATTCCATATAATGGCAAATAAAGAAGCAACGATAGCAGAACAGGTGTGTACAATCCGTGCTATCGTGTTTTAAAGCAGTAACATTAAAATAAAAACAGAAAAGTGAAAATCAAAAGTATGAGAAAACAAGCCTGATAACGAATCTTACGCGAATTAAATAGCAGAGCACAGTCCTGGCAAGGAAGACCTGGCAGCTTCAAATGAAGCGGCTTCTCAAGCGAGGACAAGAGTTTGTTGATCTCTTCCGTGTTTAATTTAATTCTACCTATAGAAGAGATAAATTGAGTAATAGCTTACAAATATATTATAATTTAATTTTTCTGATTTGGCCAAATCAACACATAAAATAAATTAAATTTGTAGCTAAAATTAAATACTTAATGAAATTCTTACTGAAGGATTATTGCGATATTTTATAACGAACTGATGATTTGACTAAATCGTATTATTGAAAACGTGCGCTATGAAGAAAGGTTACAAGCGTTGTGATGTTTCCAGTAATTATCCAAATGTTACTGGTCAAGAAGAGTAATAAATAAAATAAATATCAAATCTAATACCCAATCGCTCTCGAACATAAAACGAATTCTTCCAAAACGGTGTAGACAATATGTAATCAGACAAAATAAATGAAAGATATTCGCATTATAGCAAGTGATTGTCATCTGCGCAATATATTAGAAAAAACACATAGTACTAGTGATAAAATTCGTAAAATGAATATGAACATCGTTTAATTTATGCAAAACGGTTTTTTAGCAAAATGAAAAAGGACAGACAAAACTTGTTGCAAAGATAGTGTCTGAAGTTAAACACTAGAGCTGTCATGACCCCAAGAAAGAGTTGAAAGCAGCGAGAATTTATTGTGGAGCATGTAAAAAGCAACACTTTGTAAAAACCTTAAACAATCTGAGTGTCGTTTGAAGAATAAAAACGAAATACTGCACTCATACTCTTTTTGATAATGCCAGTTGCCATGCAGCTAAAAAACAGGAACAAACGGGGGGTTTTGAATGGTAGATGCTCCGCAACTAACATCATCTGAATTTTGAAATAATAAAATCGTTGTTTAAAGAATTTGATTGCTTGAAAGAGACGGCACTAAAACGGATATAAAAAAATGCCTCACCTCAATTTCAAAAAGTGATTGAGTACACTGGAGAACATATTGTTTCAGTAAATCTTTTTAAAAAACGTAAAAATAATTTAATACTTATTGTATAATATATAAATAATTTTAAGTAAGTGGAACAGTAATCATTTTCAAATATTCAATATATATCTTAAATTATTGCTGATCAGTCTATCACAGCTAGAATAGAAAATATAGTTCAACTTTGTGTAATTAAAAAATTCAAACCCAACAAGTACAGTTATAAATACTATTAAAAACATCACTAAGAATTAGTGAAAGTATGTCAACAGTCGTTGAAGTTTAGAATAAATAAAAGCGAAGAAGAATGAATGTTTAAACAAGTAACGAGGTGATTGCTTATAATTACTAGTTAAAGCTTTAAACAATTTGTAAATATACATCGAATCAGATGAGTTAGATGCAAAAATATTCAAACAACTAACATTTATCCCAATTTAATTTATTAAACATGTAAAGTCTGTGTGTGTGTCGAGGTTGAAAATGGAAAGAATTAAGCTACTTAATGTGTCGTATATAATATTTCTGTCAAAATATAAATATTTTTATAGGTTTCTAAGGGCTAGATTTCGCATTGGTGAGACCACCTATAATTCAATTGAACTCACAAACTGTAATATATCAAAGAAATTGAAGCAAAGAAGGGAATTTAGGTAAGAAAAATACCTTGAACATCTGGTAAGGATTTGCCCATTGAAGAATCGACTGACAATTTTGCTGGAGAACTCAGATCAACATGACGATTTTTTCTGGGCAATGTGGCAAATTCCGCGGGAACTTCATTTGAGCACCTCTCATTGCTTTCCGTGTCGCCTAACATATACATATTGAAAATACTAAAAGCAGACAATTATACAGAAAACATTTTAAAAGTTATTTCAATTTACAAATTAAATTGTGAAGGCCTTCCGCCATCAATCTTAAAGTATATTAATAATTATAGTCTACCATTATTGAAAATTTTATAAAAATTAGTTAAAGGCTTCGGGTGAGAATATTTTAAATTACATATATTACAGGTAAAAATAGACAAATATATTAAAAAATGTAATAACTCTTCACATTATAATAAATCATTTGATAAGACAAGATGTAAATAATGATTTAGAAGATAGGCTATTAAATCATGACTACTTTTAAAATTAGGAAGTATAAATAAGTGAAAATACACACCCTGTGATGAAAGATCGTAACGTTCATCTTCGGTACTGCCTAATCTCCGAGTATGTGGATCTGCCGACTCTTTCTGACCTTTCATTACACTCTTGGCTCGTTTCAAAAAACTCTTAGGCCACACCTTACCCCTAAACATTGAACAATAAATTAAAGAATTACATAACGCAAGTAAGAACCCGGCGAGAGAATACAATTAATACCAACATGCCGAGTTGACTAAAACTCATTCATTCAAGCAAAGCAGGGAAGGCCATAGAACAGCAATGATACGATCCAGGCAAACATGAGCTAGTTTAACAAGGAAAAACTAGTACATTAATAAATTCACATCATAATCAAATTAGTTGAGATAAAAATTCTTACGTGGCATTTCGACAATGACTTAAAATATATAAGGTTTTTGAATAAACAGCAAACTTTTTAAAAATGGACATGCTGTTGTTAAAAATCTCGTTGAACTCTTTTAAATGTTAAAATAGTGAAACATGAAGCTATAATTTATTATTAAAGCTTCAAGGTTTCGTATCAAAACAACTAAAAAAGATATAGAATCATTTTTGGACAATGATATAGAGTACATTTCATTAAACCATAAGCAGTTCAGTGAATTACTGATACAATGCGAACCAATTAATAAATTAATAAGTCTCTACATGAACTCTAGTGATATGCAAAGCATATGTTTAATTCAAATCCAAACTAGGAAATCCATGCTAAAGTATTAGTACAAGTCCACAAATGGATTAAAACTTCTAATACAAGTTGCACAGAATGGACCACTTGCATTTGTTTCTTAGTCCCGGCATCTTAGTTATCAGAGTAAAAAAGCCTCAAACGTTCAAATGCGATTGACAATACTAAAAATATCTAAGTGCTGCTAAAATAACTTTGTGATGGACAGTCCAATAAAAATGAATACATAACAATAAAACAAAAATCTAGGAATAACCTAACAACAGAATTCAAAGTGAACAGAAAACATGCTAAGAATAGCTGCCTTACCCCTCAGACTTGTATTGAAAATCAATATATTTTAGTAGCAATATCCCCTGAAACTTAAATCGGATGAATGTTTATTTATTACACGACAAAACTTTCTTATTTTTCATTTATTTTAATGAATGAAAATGTAGTCATAGGAAAAATAATGAAAGAAACGGATGTGTTCACCTACACAAAACACTATGTGCTGCTTTTCAATAATCCTTTCATTAAATGTCGTAGTAAAAAGCATCATAGTAAGTGGGAAATTCGATTGATAGAAAATGCAATTAAGAAACAAGCAAAATGCATTTCTATGCAATACCTCAAACTCAGAGTTATATTTACTGATGAAATAAAGTTTAACATCCTTGCATAAACTATGAAAGCACTGCACGAATTACAATTAATTAACAAATTTTGTGCGCAATGATGGCAGTTATAGTAAGTAATACCCTAAAGGGGTAAGGCATGAATAGAGGTAGATTTACTTCATTTTGGATGTGATGAGTGCATTGAGTGATGCCCATCTGAAAAACTCGTTAGTTAAAGCAGTAACTTACACTAAAGAAAAGTCCACCGAAACTGGACGCTCCTTCCGTTTGGATTGCGACCTGTTAAAATTAGTTGGATAATAGTAAACAAAAATATCGACCTTCGACGATCAAAGTATTACAATTTCAATAAGTGAAACTAATTAATTTCCAAAAAGTAAAGAGATTAATCGCTGAAGGACGATATGAAATACATACGTAATAAATTATATTAAAATTATATACCAAACTTCACCAAGTCATAATTAAACCAAATAGATTTATTTAGCTTAGACTTTCAAATCATTCATATTAAAAAGCAGTTTAGACTTAACATGTGATATTTTCATCCCATATGAAACACTAACTAAATTGAAACTCCAAATTTAAAAGAACATATAAATTAAACTGAATAATTAAATCAAATAGAAGTAAATCAACTATAGACTAGAAATGAAATGTCATGCATTGCTTCTTTGCAGTGCCCAAAATAAATGCAGCAATTTAGTGAACTGTGAAATCTTGCAGAAACACAAGCTGCACAAAAGTAAATCAAACATAAACAAAAAATAAATTTCATAGGAAAAATAGGCTTAATATCAGCACATTCACAGTGGGAAAAGTGGAATAAAAATTGCATGAAGCAGCAGAACCAAAAACGCTAAATGATCTCATAAAACTAGTAAATGCCAAAAACGTGAATATTTTTCATTTGAAAAGATGGATGATAATACCTAATTATCTTTTCAGTAAATGTAATAATGACAATTCAGACAAAATACTTGCAACAAGGTCATGCTTAATTCATTAAAGTTAATCACATTAGTTAGTAGTACTTCAGTCAAACCAGTGATAAAATTTGAAAGTTGTAAACAATAAGCCCCTAATTCTTATAATTTGTGTAAAACAATAAGTTTAAGCCTACTTTCTCAACGGTGGCGAGTCACTGGGTCTTGAAAGGGTAAGAATCTGCTGCTCCAAACGATCCTTCTCATGGTCCAAATTTCGCAAACGATCACTAAAAAAGACATTTGAGAATCCAATTGTGGCATTCAATAAATATGCAAACTGTGAGTAGATAAGGATATTAGTCGTTCTAACTTACCTTTCATCGTCTTCCATATTATCACTAAAATATTTGTTAAATTATTGGCCAAAAAACTCGAGAACTCTTGATAATTTCGATTATCAAATCTTGGAAGAAGCTGTCTCGAATAATATCAATCTCGAATTTTTTTGCAAGTTTTGGCATTAACAAAATGAAAAGGCTGAATTTCAAACATTTATCAATATATTTTCATTAAAGGAAGAAAAATGCGAAATTAATAAATCTTCCATTGAACCCGAATAACCATAAATGTAAATATAAAGATTATGTGAAATGCAAATCTCTTTTAATCGACCATCGGCTTTTTGTTTTTATGTAGGATAATAAGTTTTAACGGGGTAGTCTCTTAAGAATTATCGCATTTCGAAGAATACAAATGCTAGAAATGTGTAAAAATTACTTTCTACTCTAAAGAGTGATATCTACAATAAAAAAGCTACTTACATGAACTCAATATCTTCCAAAGTGTCGGTGTTGATTTTCTTCAATAGATGTTCATTTTCCCGTCGCAATGTGTCTGTTAACTTAGAAAATTCCTAAAAAATATTTCAAAAATTATACTCATCGTTAAATTAAACTAACTTGTTACTTTAATTTCTTAGATTAGCTTGTTTAATTTTACTAATAATATAGATAACAACAAAGCAGATTTATTAAAATAGTCCGTTCTTAATCGGAGGTTCAAAACAGCAATGTTGCTTGCTTTGCAGAACTCAGTGCCTCATACCGAACACTGTGCAGCAGTAAGACAAAAAGTGATGATTTACATCATCAATGTAAACTTTTGTGTAAAATTTCATATTTTTTAAAACAATGATTAGTTTCAAATTTACTCATTTAGATTTCAATGTTCCTTGTAATTTATTTAATATTATCACATTTCTAATTTAAAAATTTTCACACTTCAGAAATCATATTTAGGACAGTCTCTATGGTACCGTAAATTAAAATTTCCTTCCTTACCAGATTAGTAACTGTGTTCCTTGTAAAAGAATCGCACAACATCAACAGCATTAAACACATCGATAAAACAAATGAGAATATTCATAAATTAATTTCTACTTTTTCGAATCCCACAATGTGAAAATTTTTAGTTTTTTAGTGCGTATCCCTAATTCAATGTATGTGATAAAGAATGAAAATTTTATCATATTTTTGTTTCTCTCCTAATCAACTGTATTTTCTCTTTATTTTATACTCGTAAACTTGACGACTACAAAAATCAAATCAATTCAGTTTTGCACTACTTTGATTGTTTCATATACGGAAAAGCTATAACAGTAATGCAAGACAGTAATTTCAATTTTTTAGATGTCTGCAGCTCTTGTAAGAAACCACTAATATAATTAACATTTTCAATGGACAGATAAATCTTCCTCCAACAAATAGACGTCGATTTACATCCGCTGATGCTTACAATTTATAGTTGATATCCTTCAAAAGTTTTAACCCAATGTTGCACCCGAACAGAATTGTGGTAGTATGACTGACAAAAAGTGAATAATAAAATTCTTATTAAAAATAATATTACATTATTATTTTGATAAGATGTATACTGCCAAACGGCTTGAATATCGCAATTGGTTTTGGATTAACGAAAGAAGGTACATTAGCTAAAAACTAATTGTGTTCCTTATTAAGCCTTGTGCTTTTCATTGTAGTGATGTCCTTAGCATGCAGAAAATCTCAAATTTGAATGTTAACATTTTGTTTAGATCGTTTATGAACGTACTTACTCTCGCTAATAAATATTGTTTTGCGTCGCGTGTTTGATAACTTAAGTGTCAACAACTCATTCGTTAATTATCTTACTATGGAGTTTAATATTTATGGATTCTTGATAAATCATTCATACAACTTAAAGGTAGTTTTCGATATATTACGATCCAACTCATAATAAAAAATACTATATAAAATTTTGTGTTCTATCAATCATTTGTTGCATTAGAGTTGTTTATTGAATGGATATTCCTCCCATAGTTTCCTCTCTGAAATATGTTAAACTGCTTTTCAAAATTGAAATCGCAAAGCCACTTCGTTAATAGCTATAAAAATTCAACCAAATTTCCTACAAAGTGCGTCTGTATCATACACAATTGGCAATGAAAAAAATTGTTTGCTTATTCAGAACAACATCCGAACTTAAAAGATATTGTTATATTTTTAGAACGAATATCACAATTATGGAGTATCTTAAATGAACGAAGCAAAACGGTTCGCCATAAGAGTAAGAACAAATATCTGCGTTACATTACCAACTCAGAAAAATGGCAATCTTCATTGCTAAACAAATGGGTCAATTGTCTTCAAGAACTTTTCCATCAACCATTTGCATATTGTCAAAGTTCTGTAGCTTTATTCCACATTTGTTACAAGAATGAAATTGTAACTACGTTCTTATAGGTTGATTAAATAGTGATCCCCTTTAAAAAAGGTTTGGCTGGTACAGACAATCAAATGATTCAAACCTTTTCGCATCAGTAAAAATATCAAGGGCAGCGAGACAAATATAAGAATTACTTTTACTTTTAAAAGATGGATTGTTTCATTTAGTTAATAATTGTAATAAAGCAGAAATTGATTGTTCAATTAATACTAAACAAGTTTTTAAACTCATAATTTCCATCAAAATTGATGACTTTCTGATCAAGATCATCACGCCCTTTATTATGTCAATGTTTTGATCATCAATAAATGTGGTAATTATAAAGAAATTATTTTTTAACAGAAAAATGCACGTGGATCAATCCATTGTCGACCTTTTTGACAAGTTCAAATATAGGTGCTCTGAAAAATCCCACCGAGTTTGCATTTTTCTTCTTCGTGCTACGGAGTTATGCAAAAAATTATGGAGAATTTTGAAATAAAAGCGATACTTTTAAAGTTTTCAAATATTTTTAAAACTCTGTATGGCATTATTAATAAGATAATTTTTTGTTTTACAGGAAAATTTCTGCGAGCAATGCTCTAAAAAGAAGTGTTCTTGAACCTATTGTCCATGGCGGAGGCTAAAATGGCCCCGCTGTTTTTAAACGATGATTACAGTAAAATCGATCAATGAAACGTCATTTTTCTTGACTTTTAGTTTCTCAGTATTTCGAACGAGTTCAACCGCGTTTTATAAAAATATGGAGTTCGGTATGGCTACAGCGACCTTTTTGTCCGATTTCAGTCGATTTTAGCGGTAAGTTTTCTCTTATAACGCCATCAATTTCGATCTCATTTCAAATTTGAAAATTGTTCTGAAAAGCGAAGGCACTCAGATCTGCTATGATTCTGCCACATTGATCGATGGCGTTATTTACTCCATGACTTATCGAAAATAATATGTATAAAGTGCAATATTAAATTTTATCTAAAAGTGGAAACGCTATGTATATTTGTGGTGTTTCCATGTGAAAACAAAAAGCAGCCAGGGACATCAATATATCAATTCGAAACAGAAATGATAAAGATCCAATGATAGGTCAAAATGCAATAACTTGTCATTTATTGACGGTCCTTTTATGCTTGCAAACATTTTATTTTATATTATTTCACTAAAAAATGTTTGATACAAAAAGGGGTAATTTAATGGGAAATTAGGCGAAAACCGAGTGGGCTATTTTAACCCCCTGCCATGGACTAAAGGAGTGGTTGAGACGCCATGGACAATAGGGTTAAAAAATATTTTCATATTTTAAGAAATGTTTTATAAATAGATTTTTAGTGCAAAGCACAAGCCAACCGCTAATTTAGCAACTGCGAAAATATTAGATAAATAAATTTTTAGTTTTAGTTATCTAGTAATGATTTTGTAATTTTACTCCAATATATATATATATATAT
>CABFPE010001077.1:38833-54584 GCA_900660155.1 Hofstenia miamia | reverse complement strand
TTGTACACATTGTGACTTAATCATTTAATTTTTCACTAAACTAATAATATTTTAATGATATATTTTTGTTGAAAACATTTTAATTAGAGTGTCTTAAGAATATGATATTGAAATCATGCAAAACTTGTTTCTTGTGAAGCTATATTATGATTTGTGAATAGGTCAAATTCAACTAATTTCACCATATTTTCCATTTTGCGGAATGCTAATTTTTACAAGGTTGCTTCAATACTAAATTATACCAATATTGAGACCAAATTGATTTTAAGACTATCTTTATTCATTTCATTGACAAAAATTATGACTCTAATGATAATGTTTGGTAATATCTTTTATGGACTACTGTATTTATTACTAATTACTTCTTTGAAATGATAAAACTGAAACTCAGTGAAGAAGCTCTTTCTATATGTCATTTAATATTGAAGATATCGGTTTTGAAATTGTTTTAGTTGTTTTAAGACTAAAATTACATATATAAATGTAACAATAAGGAATAATGTATATGCATCACTGCATTTTCAATGAATGACTTCCTAGATATGATATTTTCTAAAAATATTGCATTTTCACTGGGTCCTCATTCTAAAACCGTGCCATTTTTGTAGCAACGTACAATAATAGTATACAATGCGATACTAAGCAAAGGCCATGCAGCGATGGCCAATCAAGAAATATCGAAGGCGGATAAATATGAGTTATTAAGCGAGAGAAATTATGACTCATTTTGATTAAATGTGCATTAACTTTATTCTCACATGTAAAATGGTTNGTTTTAAGACTAAAATTAGATATATAAATGTAACAATAAGGAATAATGTATATGCATCACTGCATTTTCAATGAATGACTTCCTAGAAATGATATTTTCTAAAAATATTGCATTTTCAGTGGGTCCCCATTCTAAAAGAGTGCCATTTTTGTAGCAACGTGCAATAATAGTATATCATTAAAATAAGAAATGTCAAATGAAAGTAGCTGATAATGTATACTTTTTGTCCATATAAACGTACATATGCGCCGATATTATTATATAATGATAACTTATGTTACTGTATTTTTTTTAATATAAGTAGAGGCACTATGTAAATTGGGATTAACACAAAGAGTGAAAGACCCGAAGAAGGGTTGCCTATTTGCACTATTTGCAAATAGTGGACCCATGTATGGAATGTAATCAAATAATTTCAAAAATTATGAAGATACAATGAGCTTAAATTTTCATTTTCCTTGGTTTTCAGAGGTATCGCGATATAAAAAAAATGCGTTTTTTCTATCATGAGTTGATAGGTATCGCAATACCATGAGAATTGTCATGTTGTGACAGCTTTAGTTATTCATTATACTGTAATTATTCGTACAAAAACTGTAAACTTTCGTTTTCCTCTAAAAATATAGTTTGAAAGCGCCAATATATTACGCGGTGTTACAAAGCGCCAATATTTTACAAAAAAATCAATTTCCGTAATTTTTTAAGAATAAATAAAAAAACTTAAATTTTTTGCAAAATATGTTGTTAAGAGTATCTATATTAGTATGCATGAAAAAAGTTCAAAAAAATTGTTTGCTTCCTATCAGAACAGAATTTGGCGCTTTGTAATGCTAAAACTGATTTACTGTTACAAAGAGCCAATATATTACTATATATATACATATATATTAGCAAAGCATTTGACACGGTTCCGCACCATCTTTTACTGGATAAGCTATCTAAATTTGGATTTGCTAATAAGTTTATGCAATTGTTCAAATCTTATTTAACAGGTCGCTACCAACACACAAATATTGGTGGAAGTATTTCGCAGCCTTTAAAAATAACGAGTGGAGTACCTCAAGGAAGTGTTCTTGGACCACTTTTATTTGTTCTACTCATTAATAATTTCTGTTCAAGTACAAATTCAAATATTTGGCTTTTCGCTGATGACAGCACACTTTTACTGAATTTCTTATTAAAAATACATTTGATTCGGTTATGAAATGGGGACGGAGAAATGAAATGCAATTTAATACATCTAAATCTAAGATTATGTTTTGGAAAAACTAAATGCAGAGATATGCTTTCTTCAAAACATACGGCATATAATCTTCAATAAATCAATCAGTCAATGATTTGGGCGTAAATATCTCATCAGATTTAAAATGGAACCAACATTATACCAAAGTTCTAAACAAAGCAATTAATGTATTATTTTATCTAAGAAGAAATGTACCATATATAACACCTAAATTTATAAAAACTAAGTTATTCAAGAGTTGCATATTATCTGTTATAACTTATGGATCACAATGTTGGTAGTCAAATAGACATCAATTTGAAAAACTTGAAAGATATCAAAGGAAATGCTTACATTGGTGTTTAAATTCAAATAAGGAAATATCTTATGAAAATTGGTTGCACCTTAATATGCTTCCAATTGCTCTTCAATTTCAATTGTATGNAACACACAAATATTGGTGGAAGTATTTCGCAGCCTTTAAAAATAACGAGTGGAGTACCTCAAGGAAGTGTTCTTGGACCACTTTTATTTGTTCTACTCATTAATAATTTCTGTTCAAGTACAAATTCAAATATTTGGCTTTTCGCTGATGACAGCACACTTTTACTGAATTTCTTATTAAAAATACATTTGATTCGGTTATGAAATGGGGACGGAGAAATGAAATGCAATTTAATACATCTAAATCTAAGATTATGTTTTGGAAAAACTAAATGCAGAGATATGCTTTCTTCAAAACATACGGCATATAATCTTCAATAAATCAATCAGTCAATGATTTGGGCGTAAATATCTCATCAGATTTAAAATGGAACCAACATTATACCAAAGTTCTAAACAAAGCAATTAATGTATTATTTTATCTAAGAAGAAATGTACCATATATAACACCTAAATTTATAAAAACTAAGTTATTCAAGAGTTGCATATTATCTGTTATAACTTATGGATCACAATGTTGGTAGTCAAATAGACATCAATTTGAAAAACTTGAAAGATATCAAAGGAAATGCTTACATTGGTGTTTAAATTCAAATAAGGAAATATCTTATGAAAATTGGTTGCACCTTAATATGCTTCCAATTGCTCTTCAATTTCAATTGTATGATTTGATATTTTTCAATAAAGTACTAAATGGATTATACAAAATACTTCTTAACTTTGGAGAACTTTCAAATAGTTGGTTGATTCTAACACCAATTTTGTGTTCCCATTCTCCTTGATATTACAGTATGCAACAATGAAATTCTCATTAAACATGTACGAGTTACTATGGTGGTGACTACAATTTTTCTGTAATATCTGATTTCATCAGATGTGTTTACTTTTTACGCGACTGGGTAAAAATTTTTAGTCACTGTTAATTACAGAAAAAAATTTAACTAGTGGCAGCTATTAATGAGACATTTGATCTAAAGAACGTCCAAAGTTGATTACATTGCACTTGGATAGTTCGCTTTTGATTTTTCTTTTTCATCTAAAATTTTCTTTCTATGTCATGGTATTATGATTATATTTTTCAGTAACCAATCAACTCTATTCTATGAATTATATTTTATCCAATAAAGTAAAGTATAGTATTGATACTAGCATATTATAGCATATTAATGGGCTGATAATTTTGGAATAGCATTATGTTTAGTCTCTTACAAACAAAATCAAGCGAAAATTATGAAAAAACCATTTCCATAAATACATTATTATATACTACCACAGACAATATTATTAAATAAAAACCAATTCTGTTAGTATTAGTTATTAAATTTTAGGGCTATTTTATAGGTATTAGGGGGAAAGAGGCATCAACCTTTAATTGAAGCATTGCATCATTTTATGTTTTTTGTTCAAATGACCCCAAAGGTCACAATTAACCTTATTTCTGAGCCTTGTAAAAAGCGTTTTGAGGGCAGGGTTACGAAGTTTGTGCAGTGGAATGTCGGCTGCCATAAAAGTGCGTACAACTTGCCCGGTAAAAACTTGTTTAATTGGATTAGTAACGAATGTTTGCTGACTTGAAGACGTTTTCTGTTGCAGTTCTTGCTGCAACAAGACCTAAGTTCCATCAAATTGGACAGCCTCCAGAACCAGTCTTAACTCGATGGGGTACTTGGATTCAGGCAGCAATGTATTACGCTAATAATTTGGTGGAGGTACGAGAAATTGTTGAGTCTTACAGCGAATCAGGCGTCATTGTGGAAAAAGCAAAATAAAGTGTTAATCAGCCTATGTTGCAGGAAGAGCTCGTGGATATAGCTCGTTGTTATGAAAACATCCCTATCATTATTAAAAAAATGGAAGACACCTCTTGCACTATGCAGGAAGCCTGGAACGATCTTGGGAATATCAACTTCAACAATGACCCATTGAACATAAAGAAGTACATTTCTATTAAACGATTGTCATCAAATGATATCAAAGTTATTTGTTGCTGAGAAAAATGATATTTCGCCAGCACTTTATGCAAAACTCCTCAGATGCCAATGTACGAGTAGCTCAGTGGAGCGCAGTTTTTCTCAATTGAAAAAGATGCTTGCAAAGGACCGCCATTTTTCAGAAAACAACATTGAAAACGATATAATTGTTTTGTATAACTCTAATAATAATTAGTAATACATGAATTTTGCGTGTAAAGAAACCTTCTTTGAAAAATGTTATAGGTCAATTTATTAAGTCAATTTTTAGGAAAAATTTTAAGCGTTTGGTCAAATTTTTTAGTCACAAATTTTATTAAGTCACAAAAAAGTTGCCCTAGTAATGACAATGTCCTTTGGAGCAAAATTGAGAGAGAGAGAGAAAGAGAGAGAGAAAGAGAGAGAGAGAGAGAAAGAGAGAGAAAGAGAGAGAGAGAGAAAGAGAGAGAGAGAGGGAGAGAGAGAGAGAGAGATAAATGACCCTGTTTTTCGTTGGCGACAGGGGAAAATACTTTCCCTGTCTAAAGTAGAAATGTATGACGAAGTACGGAAATTGACAAAGCCAAAAGCAAAAGTTACTTTTTCGTTAGAGTCTGCTTGCGAGCTGAACAATTTTTTACTAGGTACTATAGGGAAATCTACAAGGATGTAGATATTTCTTTTGAAGAATTCATTGAATTTCCGTCTGTCTCTGTCAGCCAAACTGTAAAAGTTTTTAAGAAGATAAGCAGAAGTACATTTAAAGGACTTGGCAAATTGCTGCCATGGATATTTTCAAGGTATGCCGAGGAGTTAGCCATACCGTATTAATCGATATATCAAATTCCTAAAGGTAACAGCATTAACGTAGGTGACCCAAGGAATGTTCGGCCAGCAGAAGTTTGGACAAATTGGGTCTTTACAAATACCTTGAACAGGTTGGTCAAACTTCTGATGTCAATCAATATGCTTATAAGAGAGGAAAATCGGTATTGACAATTGATTTGATTGGTAGAGATTTGGACAACCCCGAAATATTGTGTGTTAACCTGTTATTCTTGGATTATTCATCGGCTTTTAACACGGTTTCACAAAAAATTACTTAATCAAATACAAAATGCCTCAGCTTGGCTGGCTAAATGACTTTGGGCATACATGACTGGGCGGGACAATGTATAGAGACTAAGGATCATGCGTATACCGACGATATTGAGCAGCTAGTAGGAATACCAGAGGGAGGTACCATGAGTGGTCCTCTCTTTACTGATTATACAAATGTTTCAATAATATCTTTTTAGGACTTGATGGCAGCCAATCTGATGTTAGCAAATACTCAGATGATTGCAGATTAATATATAGTATCTCAAAGTCAAAACTCAACGAGATTTGGACATGTACATAGATAGACGCGGTGCAAAACATTGCTAGTATATCAAAATTAAGGAACTTGTACCTGAATGCGGGCAAATCGAAAGAGATTACCTTTTTTCAACATGGCATAAAGAAGCCAGTTTACAGTAGTTTTGCATTAGCTTTTGATGGCAACGATATATTGGGAATAAAATCCGTGAAATACACATAGGCTACAAATTGAATTGGCGTCAACAAGTAAGCGAGTTAGTTAAGAAACTAAATTTTGTTATCCGCAATGTTTCTTTCTTAGTAAAGTTTTTGGATAATAGTGGTAAACTCATGGTTTTTAAACTTATATTCAACCAATTACCTGTTTGCTGCTCTCATTTGGGTTCCGGCCTATCAAAGAAGCAGAAGCAAAGATTTCGAAAGCCAATCAAATTTTACTCCAAGTTACGAAGATGCAGAAAGAAGTCTTTATTCATCACAACAATGAAACACATAAGAAGTAAGTCAGCAGTACAATTAGCAGAATGATGACTGATTCACAATCACCGTTGCATAAGGACTTTATGCAACTTAAATCAAATAACCAAACGAGCAGAGAAATGAGAACGCCATATTGTCAGACTGACAAATACAAGGAAACTTTTTGCCAAAATGAACTATTATGAGGGCGCTGAATACACGCTAAATTGGACTATTATAATGGCCCTAAATATAACTAAGGGTCTATTATACGGGCGCTTAATATTTTATTGTAATGTCTTATTGAATATTAATATATCTAACTGTTTAATAATAAATTAGGTAATTATATACAACAATCTAAACATTTGAACAATTTTTACCACAATTAGTTTGGTTCTGGAAGTAATAATTTCCCCCAGTCAGTCTTAACAATATCAGCTCTTGGGTTCGCTAAGTCAATTGAAAAGCACTTGTAGATGTAAAATAAAGCCTAGAAGAGAATAAAAGCAGTCCAAAGTCGATCTGAGCATTATTCGCTGCACAACCGGCATTTTCGCAATGTCATAGCCCTAATAAATTTTTTCAAGGGAATGACCCTTAATTAAACATTGATTGCGCACTTAATAATGATCGGATCGACTTCGGACCACTTTTATTCTCTTCTATATAACATTTTACATCTAGAACAAACTTTTGAACTTATTTAACGCAAAGACTAGTTGAAAATTGTTGGGTTAATCAACGTCCTCAATTGTCCTGCCCCTACAAAAATGTCATGTTAAGGTTTCTTGAAAAATATCAGCTCTTGGGTTCGCTTAGAATACTTGAAGAGGACCTCCTAGATGTAAAATAAAGTTTAGAAGAGAATAAAAGCAGTGCGAAGTCGATTTCACCATTATTCACAACACAATTAGCATTTTCGCAATATCATAAAAGAAAAAAAATTTTTAAGGGAATGACATTTAATAAAACGTTGATTGTGCAGTTAATAATGATCGGATAGACTTCGGACCACTTTTATTCTCTTTTACATAACATTTTACATTTAGAACAAACTTTTGAACTTATTTAACGCAAAGACTAGTTCAAAATTGTTTAATTCCGTAACGTCCTACAATGGTTCATGTTAAGATTTTTTAAAAAATATAGGTCTAGATCTATTCTAAAAACCATGGAAACCATTTTCAAGATGTAAAATTTAATGTAGAAGCGAATAAACCTAGTTTTCGCAAGGGCTTTCCCCCTAAAAAGATTTTTTATTAAAAAATATTCAAGATATGAGTTTATTCAGAAAATTTAGTATGGATCTAACTTATTGCTTAATCTACTTCATACATACCAAAAAAATCAGTCGTTTTCAAAATTTTTTTACTTAATAATAGAAATAGTATTGAGAGCTATTATAAAAATCAGGCAAAAATATTAAGCGCCATTATAATAATTTTTGTATTCAGCGCGATTATAATAGTTGACGAAAGTGTATTCAGCGCTATTATAATATTAATAAAATAATAATAGTAATAATACTAATTCGGTCCGCTCTGTACTATGGTAAATTCGAATTTGGTGTACAGAGCGGACACTTGAAATAATTTACCATAGTACAGAGCGGACACCCCTCTTTTTCTCCATGAATATTTACAAGATGAGGCCGAAACTCGACTATGTTGATAAGCAGACCAATATCTCCCATATACCAAAGTTTCAAAATATTCCATTAATTTTTGCAAGATTTATTACGAAATGAAATTTGCCTTTAAAATTAGTATGAGAAAAGTACAGAGTGGAACCAATAATTACACAAAATTGCACTAAGCGGACAGAATAATTACAAAAGCGTACATAGCGGACAAAATAATAATAATAATTATTATTATTATCTTTTTGTTAATTAACTTCTGCGAATCTTGATTATGAAAAAATTTCAAAACGTTGCAATTATTTACAAATACATTAAACTTAAGGAGGATGTATGTATAATTTCGCATTTTATCAATAACTTGAACTAATTTCCGAAATCTCAACGTCACGTGTGTTACACGTGCGATTACATCGAAAAATTTCTATATTTGAAGCACGGTCTAATTTACTTGAGCAGGATTCCTACTATTTTCAATGAACGCCGAATCACGTATCAGATAGCTGTGATTGGCTGTTATTTTTAGAAAGGACAAATTCTTTTCTCAGAATTCTTCTGATCAAGGATATCAAAGTTTGATTTGACAGATACGAAGTCCCGCTTGTTAAAGGTGAGTACACAACGCTCTTCATATAATAACTATACCTTGAATGAAGATTTCTACACAATAAAGTTCCTGAAACATATGTAGGTTTGAAAGTTAATAATATATTGACCCTAAAAATGTACTAAGGTTTATCTAAGAGCGATTTAGCTGAAAAGATCGCCGTGAAATATTATACAAACGATTTAGTTGGTATTTATTTTTAGGGCATTATTATTATCCATTATTCACCTCGATACCAAAAGAGAAATGCTTAAAAGATGTGAATGAGTCTTAACACCCTATTACTACAAAAATTAACTTTTTTTTAATATAAAACTTTATTTATTCTCGACAAGACTTATCTTCACTGACCTGAAATAAAATTATCAAAACTTAGTATTATTATTTTTCGTTTAGGATGTCGGAAACACTGAAGTCGAAATCGTCCGCGTAACGAATGAAAGCATTGCGTAAAAGGAGAGCAGAATCTGATTCCTCGTTCAAGAAAAATGAAAGTAAAAGAATATTAGAACTTAGGAAGCGACGATGGGAATGTATGGTTGAAGCCGAGCTGAAAGAACTACGTAAGAAAGGCGCGGAAAGAGTTAGATTATGTAGGAAAATGAAGAGAAAAGCTGAACTTGCAGAATTAGGAGATGAGAATGGCAGAGGTTTCAAAACTAGGCCATATCTGGGTAAAGCCTGCAAGAGACTGAGCAAAAACACTTTCCATTTTCACCGTCTAAAACGAAAGCCGCCATATTTGTTCTAGCAGAATCTGTAGGCTTGCAATTTGAGCAAAAATAGTGAGTAATCTGCAGAGGAAATCCAGTATTGGAATATCTGAGGAAGAAGAAAATATTGTGAAGATTTCTTCTTTGGGGTAAATGTTGTATATGCCACTCCAGGAATGAAAGATTAATTAATTGTTAGACGCGCTGTGGACAAACAGAGACTAAGGAAGTATTTTCTAGTGATGTATCAGAGAGACATTCGAATTGCTCAAGTATTCCTACATCAATATAAGTATAGGTTTTACGAAATTTACCATGTTAAGACCCTAAAATGTTCTTCTTCTGAAAGACCAGCCAGCTAATCAATGTAAGTGCAAGCTGCATGAGAATTTTGCCTTCCTAATTCTTGCATTGGATAGTAGGTATCAAAGTAGTTATTTTTGCTCTGAGGTGCTGTGTGATTGTAAGAATTTCAATTCGCCGTGTTGAAGAGAAGAGTGCGATTAATGCAAATCGGGTCGTAAACTAGAACTCAGTCAAAATGATAACTCGGTGGTTCTGAAGCAATGGGAAAAGAATGATTCACGGCTTATTATTTTTTCTCAATAAACAAATTGTATAGCTTCAGTCCGAGATTCAATTTACTCTCGAATTGCTAAATTTCAGGAGAACGTCAGTGTGAAACATATACAATCACAATCTTTCAAAAATGACAATTCTTTTAATGTAACACATGTTCTCTAATGCGACTTCGCGATGGCGTATAACTGTGAGTACCAATCTGAGATACAGTACGCATTATGGTCACATAACAGCATCATTTTGTTCACATCCGCCTATACAGCAGGGATAGCCCATGCAAATAATTTTTTATTGTTTCTGACACGCAAAAAAGGGAAAGGATGCAGTTTTCGCATTCCTTAGGGTGAAGGAACGTGGAGTAGCCCACAAAATCTGACTCTATTTTCTATGATTCCAAAAGCATAATTGATTTTATTGATCCTTCAGAAAATTGTGGAAAATAACGGAGATTAACTTTTGTTTGGTATTCAGTCGACCTGCTTAATTGAAATGACTTTCATGTTGCTGTCATTAATTATCCAGAAGTGTATTTTTCAATAGAGTTGTATTTACATGCGTTCTATTTTAACCGAATGGGCAAGATCTAAGATCAATTAACTATAAATGTAACAAATGATTAATCTACAACGGCTTAGCAGGAACAGGGATTACAGATATGTCGAATATGTAATCGGGGTGAGAGCACAGAACCAAATCAAGCAGGGAGGAGCTGGAAGTAGGAGAAAATACAAGTTGTTCAAGAGAATAGCAGGCAAAAACTTCTAAAACTGCAAACTCATAAGTGTCAGTAGAGTCGAACGCATTCTAGCAGACATTAGGAAGATTGAAGTCACCACAAACAAGAAAATGTGGACGAATGGAAAAGCCAAGGTGACGAGAGAGGGAGGTAGACTGGTCATAAAAGACTCGAACATAGATGATAAATCAGCAATGGGAATGGGAAAGGCACTTTTCGAAGGACGGTTGTAAACACAGAGCTGAGAAACAATGTGGTCACTGAGAACAACAGAGAACAGCCACAACAGAAATCGAAGGATAATGAATCGAATGAGATGGGACGGATGCTAAGGTTAGGAAGACGTGAGGCAATGAGAACACCTCCATGGCGACCACTGGATCGATCCATACGAGAAAGAACTTTAAGAGTAGAGTTGGGAAAAACAACGTCAGCAATGGCAGGATCAAGCCAGGTTTCAGTGATGAAAATAAAGTCAACAGGAAACTGCAAGAAGAAATTGTAAAAACTGAGACGACGGTTCAAAGATACAAGACTGTGGGCATTGGCAAGCAATACGGAAAAGCCAGAGTAAGGGATAGACTGCTTAGGAGAGTGAGATAGTCAGTCACGGCGAGGCGCATTACGGCGGCGGGGACGAAGGCCAAAAGATTTGCGCTCATCGTCAGAGAGGCGGTAATAACGAATCAAGACGCCTTCAGACCACACATCAGGATTCATGAGTGCACGATGAGACTCTTGATCGCAGACAACATGGAAGGATACAAATGGAGAGTCAGGACGTGGAGGAATGGAAATGACATCATCAAATTGTAGAGAGGACGAACGAAGGTGGTCAGCAACATCTGAGGTGGACACAGAAGCAGAAAAACGGCCAACATAGATATGAGCTTTGCGGGGAGGCGGCGGAAGTGAACTAATTGGAACAGCAGGGAGACGGCAGGAAGCACTAGAACCAAAAACTGGACGAGGACGATTACGGTTAGTAGATGAAGGGATAGACTGCTTAGGAGGATGCGGTAGAGCAGGAGGAGGAGCAAGCGCGGGTGTGAAACTTGGAGCAGGATGATTGGGGAGAGATGAGACAGAACGTGAGGCAGCAGCACTGTAGGAGAACATTTGAGATTGTAGCGAGGAAACATCAGAGGAAAGCTTTGTGAGGGATTCAGACAAGGATGATATGACACCAGGGCCATCATTGGAGGACGAAGTTGAGGTAGAGAGAGAAGAGACAGCTTGGCGCAACAACGAAATGATGACGTCTTTCTTTAGACCACTAACAGCCGAGGTAAACTGGGCATCGCTCAAATTTTTGAGGTCGGACAGCGAAATTGGAGGCATAACTGAAATCTAATTAAACTGTATAATAAACAAAAACTGTTCGTAAGGAGAATCAATGTTCCTAATTTATGATGTAAAAAACCATTTGGAAAAAGTTTCGATTGCAACAAAACAGTTTTTTGAAAACTTTTCAGCGATGCTTTTTTAGGCCATTTGACTATATACTAAAAAGTACATACTTAATTCCTTCAGTGGCGCGTTTAGGGGGCGGGGGTAGGGGACCAACTGCGAACACTTAAGAAAAATGTTCTATTTTCCTCAAAATTGAAAATAGTTCACGTTAATTCAAGATGTTGTCAATCGATTTGCTGTTAAAAACAGGCGATTCCATTTTTTGTACGGATATTTTGTTCAAAAAACTTTTTATGCATTATTTTCTGTAAAAATGGGTGTCAACACCCGTGTAGAAAATCCTAAACGTGCCACTGAGTCCCTTCATAGCGTTGGTGTACAATTATAGTCATTGATGCTCATATTAATAATTTTTTAATAGTCGGTAGTACTCGCTTTGTATTTGTAATGCCACTTGTGACAGCATATTTAACGAATAACAAACGTAAATTCTTTCAAGTCAATACTTATTTTACTAAGTATCAAACCCAAACCTTTGATACATTTAATCTTTTCTATGCTTAACTATAATATTCAAATATTCAAAAAATCAATTATACGTTTATATTTCAATTTATAATTAAAAAAAGTCGGGCCGATTTAGTTGGGTAGTTAAGACAGAAAAAGTTTTGCATTCCACAAATTCATGACAAAGTCGGATGAAAATATGGGGCTGCGTCTTAACTAAATTTAATCGACCCGATTAATTCGTGTAGTAAATAGTGAATTTACAATTTCTGAATTTTACAATAATATTTGAAATTTAATCCAATTTTTCCCAGAGATTTTTTGAATATCCTTATACATAACACAAGTTTGACACGTTATACAACTACGATATTTACAATGCGATAAGCTTCACAAATCCACTACTTTGCAATGTGCTTGGAAGCAAAATACAATTCTTTAGAAAAATTCACTATTTAATAATAATTTAAATAATTAGATAAAATATCATAATACTGGAAGCAAAAGTAAAATGACTTACAGCAAATCCAAGAACCACATTGGCCGAAAAAGTAAAGATGGATAACTTGCTTAAATTTCTTACTGAACACAATAGCAGCACGGGAAAGATACTGGCAATCAAAAGCCAATCTTCACTGAGTTGAACATCATGGAAAAGCGTCGAATTGTCTTGCATGAATTTTTGAAAAGTAGTTGCAATGAAAATTAAATAACTTCCACAAAACCCCAGCTGGGTGATAATCAGAAGGAAATTCACAATATATCTACCCCAATGGGAGTAGCGACGAACAATCCGAATGGTTGAATGCTTAAATACAGCAGAGCATACATTTCCGTAGTCCAAAACAAGATTTTCATTTCGAAGACACATATATTGTCCACAATGCTGAAATAGAATCGATTAACTTTTAAAAGAATTGCATACAAAATGAGTGATGTCGAGAGACAATGGTTCAATCCACAATATTAAGAAACATATATGCACATTTAATGGACAATATTAAGATAATGCTTTTCTAGTATGTTCAGGTATGGATCATTTCCCTTGAAGCGAACAATTTTTTTATTAAGATGTATTCTTATTTGAATTGGTGTTGAAAAAAAATTCGTGATTCAATTCTAAATACAATAACGATGATTTTAACTACCCCACCGCCCTCTTTCCAAAAACTTGTGATTATTATTCAAAAAATTTATGGAGGTTTCCTAATGAGATTTGGTGAGTTTTCGTAATTTCTATTAGGGTTCATAATTGAAATATTTTCTAAATCTATGCCGATTTTATGTGCGATATCGTTTTTTACCTGTTTAAATTCTTCCATTTTTGCAAAAAATTATTATTAAAAATAAGGATAGCATAACATTTTTGAACATGCAAATTTGATAGTACGGATAATAAAAACATCGGTGCAAAGTGTTACTCTAATAGTTCAATATAATCTAACGTTAATTAGAGGAGGGATCACCTTCCACTCAGGAGAGCCCAAAAAAGCCCAAATATAATAGGGTTAAGCAATGAGTAAATTTCGCCTTCAATTTCTTTTGTTTATTGGAATTGAATTCAAATTAGCAATCGAAAAAATCAATGTAAGCAAGAAATGGCAAAATTTTGCTAAAACACATTGCTGCCGATGGAGACCCGTCTACAAGTGATCCAATTTTACTATGATAACATTTACTGACTTTAAGAGGAAACAAACTGAATAATTATTCTTGCATTGAAAAGATAATTCGCAATCTGTTAAACAGATTTGAAGAAAAATATTTGTTGCACGACAAACCAATTTCGGATCAGCCGTCATAGTGGTGAGCGATCTGAAACTCTTGTAAGAGCAGACAACTCGGCAAGAAGCAAATTTTCAGTGTGTCGGCGAATTAAAAGGCTCGCTGTGAGAAGAATCTTGAGACAAACACTTGATATGTATCTATAGCACATAACGTACTCGAGAATCTTAGAATCAGACAGACAAGCTGCGACACATTAACGTTGCTTCTTTAAGTTGTTTGGAGTGAAAGGCCTCTTTCAGTGCGTGAACACACCACAATGTTTAATCTGACCCTTTGAAAATCAAACACCTTTTTTTTCATGATTCACCTCCTCTTTCAAATTGCAGCCCTTCTTGTGAGAAATTCTGGGAATTATCTCGAAATTTTACAATCACATGTCATCCCAGAATTTCACCGCAAATATTTCTAGCAGCATTTTAAAACAGAATATAGTGCCGCCCCAATTCGCCACGACTACGTGAGTTTTTTGCAAGTGGCAGTTCTCAAAGGAGCGTATTATGGCAAAAGGGATTGTTAAATTTTGGTCAATGTGATTCCCGATGTTTGTTCGGTCGCGACTACTGGTTCCGGTATTTTATCAAAGAGAGGGTCACGAATGCAGTAGGCCATCAATTCTGACGGCAGCGCATCAAGGAGGCCATTAACATTGTCACAGCAGATGATCTCAAATGATTCGTTTGTTACATGCTGGTCTGAGCAGAATATGTGTCCCAAGAAAAAGAAGATGTCTGGGGTGTCCGAAAAAGAATGAGATAGAGGCGGGAGGAGAATAAAATAAAAGGTCAATTATTTTTAATTTTTTTGTCATTTCCCGTGGTTAGCCTATCAGTAATTGTCCCGACAGTTGTCTGGGGAATTGGCGCCATTATAATTGACTGATTTCAGTCTAACAAACAAGATAGTATAAATCAGTGCAAGGAATCATTTCTAATGCATTTAAATATTAAGAAGGAATGCATCGAATTTTACGTTTGTACGCGAATGAAGCTAAATAAATCACCTCGTGTAGTGCCAGAAACTGCAATGACCAATAACAAACTTTATTACCGCTTATTTTTACGGCCAACAAGAAATTTCATGTTAATGAAACATCAAAAAAGACAATGTTGACTCAAACTATTTAATCGAGTTCTTGAGGAAAATCGAACATTTTAATTAAGTGTTCGCAGCTTGGCAGTGGCGGATTATCCACTAGGCAGGATAGGCTGAAGCCTAAGGCCCGTGATTTATAGGGGCCCGGCGCGCGGTCCCGATCTACCTGGCCGACACCAGTCAGCGTTCCCTGTAAACACACCCGTCCTTCTCGGATCAAAAACATATAGCATTTTATAACCGTAATCTTCATTTATTTAAATCATTAATTTTGATTTAATGAAACTATAATTATCGAAAGCATTGTGAGCGTAATTTTCCTTTGTTGATTTCGGTGAAAATGACTATCAATTTACAGCGACACGACACCGCGTATCACAACGTGACGTAACTCGAGCGAAAGGAATAACACGGCATAATCAATTAATCACGTGTTAGCTTTCTTTGTGTGACAGCCGCTTTA